>CP092880.1:280911-505084 GCA_030710605.1 Cordylochernes scorpioides
GGTGTAACAATATAGCAACAGTGATTGGTCTATTTGATTAAATAGTTATTCTCTTACACATTATAACAGATCATCAATGTTTTGTTCCCTCAATGAGACCAAAGACACCCATCAACGCCCACTTAGAGAGTGACGACGCAATTCAAGATCAAGGTTGTGGGATTTTCCGCAGACGCCACCATATCGACCTGTTGCCATGACAACGGCACCCAATAGCCAGAAAATCCCCGGCATGTTTTGACTTACCCAGATTGATTGATTTACTACACCGCCATGTTCTTTAATATACACTTATGATATTTATAATAGTTAGAAGTAATTATAATGTGCTTTTTGTTTTGTTTTCTTCGTCATTGTCTTAACTAGGAATGACGTTTGCTATTGACTAGACGTGTTGCTGCGTACATCGCGGTGGTCCTACTTGTTACAGAGATGACGCCGTTCTCGCTCTGTATTATGACTCTCATTTTGAAATAAAGATCACTTATTGTTCATTCCTGTCTTTCTGTTTGCCAGTTTCATCACTTTCTGGCCACTCTTTCTTGGTGTACCATTTTCAATGACACGCAGTGTATGTACAACTTAACGTATTTCTGCAATATATATTTGCATTGTCAAAAGCATGTTAAATTCAGTTTTCGATATAATACTCATTAGTAAAAATGAATTTTTCCAGAAATTGGACATATTTAGCCATTCACGAAAGTTACTATATTCTTTATAGAATCTCTTAATTCAATTTTAGTTTTTGATCGAAGAAAAATAGTTTTTAATAAAGAAAAATAGCAATGTTTCTTTTTATATACAATACAAACATCTACTACCCTTCCTACGATGAAAAAATACATTGGGATGGCTTGGCCTATTAGTGGTGAACCCTCCCAGCGTTTTTGCCAATTTTTATTCTACCAGACCGCTTCTTTAGAGCTCTAATACTGTATTAGACGATTCTGATTTTATATGTTTACATTGAAGAGTGGAATCGTAGAAATGGTTTTCAAGAAAGCTATAGACATAAGCTTATAGGACAGTAGTATTACACACACACAAAGCTTTATTAGGACCAGTGGTCTTATACAGATTCACCACAGGAAGAAATAATAGATGGAACTCCTATACTCCATGCAGCACAGCACCCAACAACAGCCTCCAGGTCCGACACATGTCCAATGGCCACACGTTCCTTTGTGCATACGTCATGGTTAGTGTATCACTGAACAGGCAAGTGTGGAATCAGCCGCGTTCCAGTCTTCACTTTCCTCGTCCAAATGGACCACGACATTCGGCGATTCTATTGATCTCCTCCGAACGGTGACTGCGGCCTTGTAGAATTTATATAAACCAAAGACCTTGATCAAACGTCATTTCATTCATCCAGTTATAAATTTGTTGACTATCGGATTGAGACAAGGATAAGTCAGTAGAATTATATATAAATATTGGCATCGAGGAATGCTCATATATTGTATATGAAAAGAAACCTTCGTGCTTATTCCTTTCATTTTATATATATAGATAGCACGTTATTGCTTTGTTTTGAAAACAGCAATATAAAAAATTTCTACTTCCCTAAATATGTCCAATTTCTGGGAAATTTATTTTTACTAATGAGTATTATATCGAAAACTGAATTCAACGGGGGGGAGTCCGACCACACCACCCTGCGGTCCCCCCTGGACCCTTGGAATATTTGACAAAATTCTGGTTCGCTTCCAAGGTGACTAACGTGGCAACGGCACCCATTTTCCAATGAAGAGCATTGCTGCTGCTGTGATAGAAATGCATGGAGACATCTGAGGCTCTTCATTAGACACGACAACAACAATAACTGAATTCAACATGCTTTTGACAATGCAAATATATATTGAGAAATACGTTATGTTGTACATACACTGCGTGACATTGAAATTGGAACACCAAGAAAGAGGGGACAGAAAGTGATCAAACTTGGCAAACAGAGAGAGGCAGGAACGAACAATAAATTATCTTTATTTCAAAATGATAGTCACAATACAGAGCGAGAACGGCGTCAGCTCAGTAGCAAGTAGGACCACCGCGATGCACGCAGTAACACGTCTAGGTAGAGAGTCAATCAGACTACGGATGGCGTCCTGAGGGATGGCTCTCCATTCCCTTTCAACCATTTTCCACAGTTCGTCTTCTGAACGTGGCTGAGACAAGGCATGCAAACGGCGTTCAATAATGTCCCAGACATACTCAATCGGTGAGAGGTCAGGAGAGTACGGTGGCCAGGGAAGCATATGTACATCTTGCAGAGCCTGTTGGCTAATACGAGCAGCGTGCGGTCGGGTCATATATGTCAATCAGAAAGGGCAGTGACCTGCCTGGACCCGTTAAAGCTATAAAAGGAAGCTCCCAAACCTAAGTAGTTAGTACGTTTTATTCCGTCAGCTAGAGCCTTGGTCCACGTCACATCGATCGCCAGGTAATCCTTTCCTGCCTGAATCCTCCTTTTTCCATTCCTTCTTGACGACAGCCTTCTGTAGAATCTCTGTTTGTTTATTCCACCTTTGGTCAAGTTGTGTCGCCTTCCCCACGACTGCAAGGTAGCGGTGACATCGAGGTTCATCTAGTATCAGGTAACACTGGTCCGAGAGGTCCCAAAAAAGATATCACATATATATATATACAACATATTCATATATACCATAATTATAAAAGTGTAACAAGCCCAAAATGTTAGATAAAATTCAACGTACCAGCTTGGCCATCTTGATCATCACACCCTAGGCAAGGCGAGGTACAGTTTGGTCAAGAACGTTATTTCCTCCCGTGGCACTTACATAAGTCGTTTGTGAGTTTTACGACCAACCGCTGCTTGACAAAAACGGATCATATCTCCCACTCTTTGTAGATCAGACACTCTCTTGGATCTTGCCGCGTCTTCGATCACTAGCTACTCTTAGGTGGCATCAAACCTGCCTTGTCTTTTGTGTTACCCATAGATGCTGAAACCACTTGGCTCTATGACTGCAAGTGCCTGTGGTACGACAATATTCAGTCTATAGAATGACCTGTTATATAGGTTGTGCCCAGTTTCTACATACACAGGTTTGCCTGACAACGAAGAATCCTACCATGCATGACAAAAATTAACTTTTACGGGTTACCAAACAAAGTGCAATTTACTAAGGCCTAAAGTAAGAGTAACTTAACACACAGAAAAAGCATACACTCAAGAGTACAACAATAATAAAAGGGAGTTAAATAGAAACTCATGATTTGCTATATAAAAAACAAAACAGTACGTTTATTGTAGCGTTGGGGCAGAGATCGGACTGGGGTCACACAGGTATGTGAGGAGATCACCAGACACGGATATAGCACGCAGAGAACACTTTAAACGTCTACATACACTAATCAACCACACTGGCTTCTCACATTACCATAGCCCCCTCTTATATACAAACATGGCCACATTCATCCATTGAGAAGACGTGAGAGATCGGTTCACTAACAAACGAAGACAACATTCTTCCCACTAAAAACTGAGATAAGTTAAACTGCTTATGTTTGTCAATGTAATTTGATACATATAAAAGGTATCTTTAGCGGCCGTTAATCCGGGTTACGAATAACCTGAAGATCGATTTTTTAGCCCTCGTTGTTCAGTAAAATCTTTTAAAGAAATTCGCGGCACATAAATAACTACAGTAGAACCTCTCTGTAAAGGACACCTAATTGCAGAGAAATTGATAATTAAGAAATGAGCAGACACACGCACAATAAATGGACAAAAAGTAGCCAAAAATATATATATTGTGACGTAGTAAGCAAGTCTTTGTATATCTGAAGGTGTGAGAGTATTTATTGATGACGTCACGGCGACTAGTCGACAATTATCAACAAATCAACCCAACTATCTACAGCTAGAGAATATCGAGCAAGCAAGCTAGGTAACTAAATGATGATTTAGAAAATGTAAAATTTTAAATCTGTTCCCAAATATTTTCATTGAATAATTATATTAAATAATAAATTATTTCTTCGCCACAATATGAAGTGCGAGTAACGCAAAGCAAGATTATGTAAATATGTAAATAGAATGTAAATATGTATGCAAATATATATATATATATAGAAGTAACCAGGAGAAGTCCAAGGGGGATGTGTGTCACGAGACAAAGCTACAAAGCTACAGACGCAAACTACCGTTTATTATGTAAATGGAGATTTCTATTTTGTTGTTGTTTCCAAAACCAGTATGTAAATAAACTTGCTACCTAGTTACCGAAAGTAAGAAGTCTTTCCTGACTCTATAAAGGCTTGCTAAACTTTTCAAATTAATTGAAAAACATAATCAATTTAATTATATACAAAAAACTTCTACTATCCTTACTGCGATGAAAAAAATATTAGGAGGGCTTGGATCATCAGTGGTGAACCTTCCAGCGATTTCGCCAAATAGAGCCAAACCCTCCCAATATATTTTTTCATCGCAGTAAGGACAGTAGAAGTATGTATTGTGTATAAAAAAACATTCGTGCTTAAATCCTTTCATTATATATATGTATGTTATATAAAAATATTATTTTATTTTAAATTATATATATTTCATAGATACAAATACTGCTAAATCGACCGCCAGAGGTCATGCTTCCCCTATAAATACTCATTGTTGTTGTTCCCCGTTGGCCGACCCAAAACATTTGTACATTATGTAAATAAGCTTTTCTTTTTTTATTCTTACGCCTTAAGCCAGGTAGTACTTTTAACAAATTATGTTTTTCATATATATTTCTTAGCTCAATTAAAGCAATTTCTAATCTTCAGTATTTTTATTATTTTCAAGATTCTAGCCACGACTGCACCACCATAGCATAATCATCAACATGATCAAAATACAAACAGAAAATCATCTCATTTCTTTTTATATTAGAATAGCCGACAGGATATCTGAAACTTGTGTGAACAATATCCCAAAAGCAAAATTTTTCAAATTCAACTATGCAAAACCTTCACCTAAAAATAGTTCATTTACTAATATGCAAATTCTTCAATCAAACATAATCCTCTCCAATCAAAAATAGACATTTTCACCTACAAAAATAGCTCAATTCAACCAAAAATAACCTACTTCAACAAGACATAGCCCTCTACAATCAAACATAGCCTCCTCCACAAGAAAACATAGCATTTTCCACAAGCAAACATAGCCTTCTTCACAAGCAAACATAGCTCTCCACAACCAAACATAGCTCATTTTTAATTATGCAAATCAAACATAACCTACCCTAATCAAATATAGCCTTCTCCAACGAAAAATAGTCACCTACAAACAACCATAGCATAAAATAAAAAGCAACCATAGTCCTCTCCAATCAAACATAGCCATATCCAATCAAACATAGCCATCTCCAAGAAAACATAGCCATCTCCAAACAAACATACCCATCTCCAAGCAAACATAGCCATCTCCAAGAAAACATAGCCATCTCCACATTCGAGGTTGGATATCTCCAGCCATCACATCTTCCGCCCAACGCCAGCCATCTCCCGAGAATTCAACTCCAGCCGGAATCATCCATTTCAAGGTACTTTGTATTAAACATTTTGCGCAGTTTACCTAATATTAACTTGTAATTTTCACCCATGCTTCTAAATAGTTTTCAATCGCTTATTTGCTTAAATTTACCCTTTTGTCAAATTATTCTTGTGTATCAATTTTACCATAGGTGTTTTTGCCCGTTAAATATTATCACACCTTTTAATCCTTGTAAACCTTATTTTCCTTTGTATAATTAGTTCCTAAAATATCTCTTTCCATACTTTACCATTAAATATTTACAATTAAGTTAAACCATTTACACCCTTCAATTTTAAGGTAACACACTATATGTATTACAGTCGGCCAGGAAAACAACAACAAATCAATATATCTTTCTCGCATATCATTAATCTTTATTTAAAAAATAGCTAAACTTCAATGTTTCTCATATTTTCCATTTTTTTTTTCAATATGTTCCAAATTCCCTATTGCTTATCATATGACCACTATACCTTATAGCTTCACACACATTTCCATCTTATATTTTAAATTCCCAAACTTTTAATATTTTGATATTTTTCTTATTTAATTTCATTACTTAATGTTATTATTTACAAAATTTGCATTTTTGCCCCCATTACTTATTTCCCTGTGTTAATATCTCAAAGCGTACCTAGCCAATATGTAAATTAGCGAGACCAACATATGTAAATTTAGCTCTTGTTTTTATCCAACTTGTTTCTTTTTCTCTCAAATGACCATTCTTTATGCCTACCATTACTTTTAAAAAAATCTTTATATGTTCATACCTGTTTTCACATTTGCCTTTTGTACATAAACTTTGTCTCAACTTATTTCTTTTTCTCTCAAATGATCATTCTTTATTCTTACCATTAATTTTTCTTAACATGTTCATTCCTTGTTTTTACATTTTGCCTTTTTTACATATTACCCTTTGCCTACAATTTATTGCTTTTCATAATGTCATTTTCTCATGTTTTTCCCCATCTATTGGCTCACAACAAGCCAATATGATCAAGGGATATCATCCTTTTATTTCTCACTTTTAATTTTCATTCATTATATTTTCTTCCTCATTAATAATATATGTGTACCATTTTTCATGTCTTTTCCAATCTATTGGTTAACAATAAACCAATATGATTATGGATTATCACATTTTTATTTTCACTTGCTCCCAATTGTTTTGTTATTATTCATTTTTATCATTTATATAATTTTGTACTTTCCTGTCTATTGGTTACCATACAAAAACCAATATGATAAGTGAATATCGCCTCTCACATTATTTTCTTTCCATTAATCATTTTATCTTTTTTTAAAGCTATATTTTATCACTTTACTCTTAATTAACCCATATTATTCTCTTCACAGGGGGAAAATGTTATATAAAAATATTATTTTATTTTAAATTATATATATTTCATAGATACAAATACTGCTAAATCGACCGCCAGAGGTCAAGCTTCCCCTATAAATACTCATTGTTGTTGTTCCCCGTTGGCCGACCCAAAACATTTGTACATTATGTAAATAAGCTTTTCTTTTTTTATTCTTACGCCTTAAGCCAGGCAGTACTTTTAACAAATTATGTTTTTCATATATATTTCTTAGCTCAATTAAAGCAATTTCTAATCTTCAGTATTTTTATTATTTTCAAGATTCTAGCCACGACTGCACCACCATAGCATAATCAACATGATCAAAAAACAACAGAAATCATATCTTTTTTTAAAATATAATTATAGTATATGTCATAATATATGCTCTTCCAGGAATAATAAAGTAAACCTACAGTCAACGAGAGAGAGAGACGTCGATAGAAGACAACTAAGTTACGGCCATTTTGAACCACTGGCCACATTCCGGAGGGGGCTTTTCTTGGAACCCTCAGGACTATTTTTGGACAGTCGGGGGGTGGTGGCGACACAAACGGTCGTTCCGCAGTGACAGCCGCTCGCGCTCCGCTCTCTCTCGCTGGTTGCCTGGGATTCCTATTCCAAACTTGTGGTTTCCTTATTTCTCTTTCCCCACATTATTATCATATTGTCACATTGAAAGTCGACAGGATAAGACCTGACCGGGAAACAAATCCCTCATATACCAGAGTATGAAGAAAACAAGAAGCAATACCACGATGATCGAACAAACCCACAACCAAGTTCCACAAGAACCAACGACCGACTCTACTGTAGCCGCTTCCCTTCGAACTCTCACCCTCTGTCTCGACCAACTTTTAAACCGTGAGCCTGAAGAAGCCATCACCTACGACGGAGATAAACCTGCCGCACACTTCTTCTCACAACTTGAGTCTCAGCCGAACTTCCACAACTTAGAGCCAGCACGCCAAGCTCGAAAGGCTCTATCATCACTCAGAGGCGAACCTCGCAAAATTGCACAAGACTTAGCTCTACTCAATAAGACTTATGAAGAGGTCAAGGAGTCACTCTGCGCCGTCTATCCCCGACGCCCTAGCTTCAGTCTTCAAGAGTTCTATGAGCTTAAATGCACATCGATGGCCGAAATCGAGACCTACTACAAGAACAAGGTCCGAATAGGATTGGCGATCAACCTCCCTAAGAGTGTCATCGTGCAAGCACTTTCCAACGGTGTGCCACGTAACTATGGCAACCTTTTAAAGATGGCACAACCCTCGGGACCAGAAGAATGGTTGTGCTTAGCCCAACAGCTGACCTACGAAGGGGATAACACCAGCACTAAAGCTGCCCAACAACGATCACCGCGCCAGAGCAGAACACCTTCCACCGCCGTGGACAAGACCCCACCATATCCTTGCCGTTACTGTGGCGGACAACACTGGCACGCACAGTGTCAGCAGCGAGGGCCCTACCAGCGGACTTTTCGGACCTTTACACCTGCGGTCCACAACGTCGAGCAACCCCAAAGATCGACTGGGCCTGCAGGTGTCTACGAGACCGCAGCAACGACGAGCTCGGGAGAAACCAAGTAATGCCAACTTCGGCAGCAGAACTCCTCCGAAGCTCAATGAACCTACCTGCACCCTAAACCAGCATACGCCTGTAAGTGCAATTATTTTAACCCCTATCATTCATTTTTTAAAGATACCATTCCTAGTTGACTCTGGAGCCAATGTTTCCATAATTAGTTTAAACCAATTTGAATATATTAAAAATTTTAATAGTTTATTTATTTATTTCCTCTCAAATTTACAGTGTACCATTCGAGCATAAAGCTCACGAGTCACTTTGTCGTGGATGTTAGTCATCAAGAAATTCTAATAAATGGCCTTCAGAACTGACTGGAAGGTCACAGTTCAGGTAGAGTGAAGTCCAGGTCTTTTATGTCTTGGATTGAGGTCTCCATCAAATTGGAACAATTCTTGTATAACTGGATTTTGGGAAGTAGAGAGTTTTAGATATAATTTCTGGGTCGAGGATATGTATATTTCTTCTATATTAGGCTGGTTTAAGTCCTGCTTTAAAATTGCATTTGATAGATTAAATGGGGCATTTACAGTATTTCTTAAACAAATTCTCATGAATGCATCTATTCTTTTCCTATCAGTCAAGGTTATGTATTTAAACCATACAGGCAATGCGTATGTTACTATAGGGAGAATACAGCTTCTGTATAAAGTAAATTTTTGGTTAACAGATAAACCACTTTTTGAACTGAACATGTTGGATAATGAGGCTTTGGCTATTTTAGATTTTCTTATTATATCCTTCACGTGGCTGGTGAATTTCAGTTTAGAATGATGTTATTATCCGTACTATATCTAGTCATGCCAAACCAATCGGATTAGTTACCTTACCAATACAATTTAATAATTTTAATTTTAATGAAACATTTCATATTTTAAATTCACCCCTTGAACTTGGTATCCTATCTATTCATGTTATGCAATTCTTAAGATTAACAATAGATTTTCATAATCAATTGATACTTCAAAATAGTGTTCCAGTACCTAAACATTTGTACCATTTTGTATGTGACCTTCCCACTTGTAAGCACGGCTCGCGAATAATAACTTCTAACCCTAAACGACCCATAATTCACTCGGTTAACTTAGGCGTTGACGATTTTCAACCTCCACGTGAGCCTTGCTTACAAACAACCCTTAGTAATATTTATCAACCTTCCCCTGAATGCCCCTCTCACCCTTACAACCTTAATAGCCTTCCTACCAGCCCATGCCCCTCTAGAGAATTAATGATTAAAGAATTTATCGAACAACGCCCAGAACTGCCTATCCATTATCAGCAATTATTGTATTCTTTTAAAGATATTTTCCCTATCAATAAATTCAATGTATTACCACTCAACATAACCCCTGTAAAACTCAAAATTATTTCCGATAAGGTTATTTCCCTCCGACCATACCGAACTCCCTATGCCTACCAGAAGGATAGTCAGGACCAGGTATCTCAACTTCTAAAACATGACATAATCACCCCCTCCTCTAGCCCATATTTCTCCCCTGTGACACTCGTTCGCAAACGCGATAACACCATGCGTCTCTGCATTGACTTCCGTCGCGTGAACGAACTAGTACCCTCGGATTTGCATCCTTTGCCATTGATAGAAACGGTACTGGATAACCTGTCGAAAGCCAGAGTATTTAGCACCGTTGACATAAGCAATGCATACTATCAAATCCCCATCGCGGAGGAGAGTCAACCACTACTCTCTTTCGTGACTCAACAAGGGCAATATAATTTCAAACGCTTACCCTTTGGATTCAAATCAGCACCCCAAATTTTCGAACTTGTGATTACCCAGTTGATCCACAAACACCACCTCTCTTTCATAGCCCATTATTATGACGACTTCGTTATTTTTTCTGACTCCTCAGAACAACACCTTACACACCTTCGAATTTTCTTTAAATTCTGTTTAGAGGAAAATCTCCAGCTTAACCTTAAAAAATGTAATTTTCATCAAAATGAAATAGATTTTCTCGGCTACCACATCACCGCAGGGACTTACATACCTAATATTAAAAATACCGAAATCATCAACGCTATTAGAACCCCTATCAACATTAAAACTCTACAATCATTTTTAGGGGCCGTCAACGTATATCATAAATTCATCCCAGAATATGCTAGACTTCGCCACCCCTTAAATCAATTACTAAAAAAGAACGCCAAATGGCTTTGGAGCCCGAATTGTCAACAAGCCTTTGATAAATTGAAGCAACACCTCGCAACACAACCTGTGTTACATCTATTTCAAGAAGGGCTCCCATGCCAGGTCTATTGCGACGCTTCCACGCAGGGCATCGCAGGTGTACTCAAACAAGTACATCCTGACGGTAACATCTACCCTGTACAATATTACAGTCGCGCGTTGCGTTCCTATGAGCGTAATTACACTATATCTGAACTGGAGTGCTTAGCCATTGTAGAGTGCGTTGACAAATTCCGAGTGTACCTCCTAGGTACAAGGTTCGTAATCTACTCGGATCATCACGCCTTACAATGGCTAAAGACCA
Organism: Cordylochernes scorpioides; assembly: GCA_030710605.1. Lineage (NCBI taxonomy): Eukaryota > Metazoa > Arthropoda > Arachnida > Pseudoscorpiones > Chernetidae > Cordylochernes > Cordylochernes scorpioides. The sequence continues at coordinate 291,921 of CP092880.1, forward strand.
TAAAAGACCCCACCGGACGCCTCTTTCGTTGGAGCCTTCGACTCTCAGCTTACGACTATGAGGTCAAATACCTCAAGGGCTCGCGTCAGTACGAAGCGGACCTACTCTCCCGTAACCCTTTCTGCGGATTTCTATCCACAGGTCAAATAAAAGATCATCAGGACGATTTACGGAGGGACACAAGGTATATCCTCAATGACAAGGACCTTATGACCATCACACAACGGGGTGTCACTAAAATAATTGTTCCACCATCACTCCGTGGCACCCTACTACAACGAGCCCATCGCGATTTCAATCACCCCGGCATTTCACAGATGACCAGACTGATCGCAGCCCAATACTATTGGGACGGCATGACAAATGACATCAGGACACATGTAAGAACCTGTTCAGTATGCCAATTAGTCAAACCACCAAATGGACCTATCTACGGAGAATTGGGACAACTCCCCCCAGCGGTCCTGCCGTACGAACTAGTGTCACTAGATACTATTTCTGGATTCGCGAAATATGGAAATTCTCAGACCTTCTTACATGTCGTAGTGGACCATGCCACACGGTACGCGTGGGCATTTCCATCGCGGTCCACCAGCATTCTCACCTATACCCAAGTGATTAAAAAGGTGATGCAGTTTGTGGTTCTCCTAAACGACTTTTGACGGATAGAGCTCCTGCCTTCACCTCTCCGAAATTTCGTAGATTTTTGATTAGACATAACATTGGCCAACTTCTCACGACAAGCAACAACTCTCAGGCCAACGGATTAAGTGAACGACTAAACGCCACGATTACTGGCAAACTTAAACTGTTGCGCCTCCAACAACCTAAGACGGCCTGGACCAAACTACTACCTCAGGTTCTTCAGGCTTATAACCATACCCCACATTCTGTGACCGGGTTTCCACCGTCATACCTTTTGTTAGGTAGTTTCCCGCTACAACTATCCGAGCATGTACAAAACTACCCAAAAATCGACGACGCCAGACAATTGGCCTATCAAAGGACACACGAACGACCCTTACGCGACAAAGCGAGATTCGACCAAACACATAGAGCTTCCGATTTTGAAGTAGGCGATCTCGTTTTGGCAAAAACATACCACCATCCAGACACCGGTAAACTGGCACCTTTCTTCTCAGGACCTTATGAAATACTGGAGATAATTTCCCCTCAAATCGTACGGATCAACCGCTCCAACCGACCTCTAAGTCGTGAGACAGATACAATTCATGTCAACAAATTAAAACACTATACGGAAAACGAACAATTTATTTCACCGCCCGTAAATGATCGAGACCAACCCAAAAATACCTTCAATTTCCCATATAAACACTTCAATCACACTCTAATCCATACTAAAACGGCTATTAACTCACGAAAGCAACATGACTACACTTACAATCAAGATGATCAAAGATATTTGAACCGCTTATCCCCTGAAATCTTTACCAATTACTAACCTGACAACGAGACTTTACGAACCCAGTAGTATCTAAATAATTAAGGTAGAAAGGCCCAGGGCAAGTTTCCCCTCGCTCTGTCCGCCTATATTCTACCTTTGCATCTCGAACTATTTTATCTTCGAAAATTAAATATAAGTCCATTCGACTTCCTCACCTACACACGGGACTTTTCCCCTCGGACTCGCTACACAAGTAACTGCATAGATAAGGTAGAATGGCCCAGGGCAAGTTTCCCCTCGCTCTGTTCGCCAAGGTTCTAACATTGTATGTAGTTCTATATTTACCTCAGTCCTGAGCTCACACAATTGCCAACCTCAACCTCATTTCTCATACTCTACACCTATAGCATAGAAAGCCCATGCCAAGTTTCCCCTTGCTATGTCCGCCTGAAAAATATCTTAAAGTGTAGAGTTCCCCAGTCTTAATGACCTTCAGAATTTCATCATGTGTATGTGACTCTTCTTCTCGTTGTTCACACTCCTCCATATCACTTCCCTTATAGTACATTAGATTTTGTTGTATATAGCCTGTTATAACCTTGATATTTTCAAGAATTTCCTTAAATATCAAACTCTCCGGTGTTGTAAAACTGCTTGTAAATAATATTTACTCATGTACTATACAATATTTTATTTACATAAAACTATGTCACCATAACCTTAATTAATTTCAACTGTAAAATTATTTTCTCTATCCCTGGCTTCACCAGCTTTAAGTATACTCAAACCATGTTCAGCCTTCTTCAACGGGGGCCATATTTCATAATATATGCTCTTCCAGGAATAATAAAGTAAACCTACAGTCAACGAGAGAGAGAGACGTCGATAGAAGACAACTAAGTTACGGCCATTTTGAACCACTGGCCACATTCCGGAGGGGGCTTTTCTTGGAACCCTCAGGACTATTTTTGGACACAGTCGGGGGGTGGTGGCGACACAAACGGTCGTTCCGCAGTGACAGCCGCTCGCGCTCCGCTCTCTCTCGCTGGTTGCCTGGGATCCCTATTCCAAACTTGTGGTTTCCTTATTTCTCTCTCCCCACATTATTATCATATTGTCACATATATTTATTAATTTTTACTGGAATTTCTACTGCTCTTACTGCAATGGAAAGATATATATTTCCATTGCAGTACATATATATATATGGCGGGTTATTTCTTTGTGTTAATAAGCAGTTTAAGCTTATCATTTTTGTGGAAAGATTGTTGTTTATTTATATTTGACTAGTGAGCCGATATCCTATGCCTTCTGATCGGACAAATGTGGCCATGTTTGTATATAAAGGGGGTTCATAGGTATGCGGGGACTCTTCCAATGAGTGTTGGTTGTAGACGCTTAAAGTGTTCTCTGTGTGCTTGGTCCAAGTCTGGTGATCTCCTCGTATACCTGTGTAACCCCGGTCCCCTCCCTATCAACGCTCTCTTTTTCTCTCTTTTGACCAGTGTGGCGAAAGCTACCATCTACAAGTACCATCTTGGTCTTGAGGTGGGTAACACCAGCCAACACATCGACCTGCCCACTCTGTGGGAAAGAACTCTCGCAGTCCATCGGTGGCGGAGTCTTTCCCGAGGTGGGCGTCACCAATGACGACACAGTATATATTTATATATAGATGGAAAATTTGCCGGGAGGAAATTAACCCATAGAAGCAATGGGCGCTTCTCCCGTCAAAATAAACGTCAGAATCTGACGCCATCTATTGACCGTCGCCGCAACTAGCGGCCTCGGGTCGGTGACAAAGCCACAAACACCAACTTTGGCAAACTGATAAGCGTCCACCTAGAGACCATGGTTTCGGGCTAATGGCCCTCGTGTGTGTGTGTGAAGAAATAATAAAAAATGTGATTGACTTTTCTTGATTTATCAATAAAATGGGTTGGCCGAATATCTGGGAACAGGTTAAAGTAATGTTTAGTTGATTTCTGTTCCACTAGATGGCGCTCTGCTATCTGTAAGGACATGTGCTTCTGGTCAGTATATGCCTTTTTTATTTTTAATATATGTATATGTGCATTTATCAATTTTATATATTTACTAGCGGATGTACCCGGCTTCGCCCAGGTTTTTCTCGAGGGAATGTTTGTAGTCTAGTAATAAGAAAATATACTACACCTAAAAACTATCAGAGAAAAGAGAAACCACGGAAGGTGAACAGCAAAATGCTTACAATGGATGTTATGTTTACGTTATCAAGTTAAATAAAAACAAAGATAAAATTTGCATATGTTGGTCACTATAAATTTGTATATTTGTTAGGCGAAATTAGAAACATGATAAAACAATTGGGCATTTAAAAACAAATGTAGAAATAAAAGTTGAAGTATAATAAACAATGTTAAAGATTAGTTTTAATTATTAATCAAGATTGTGTGTGAATATGTGAGAAAGATGTAATATCGTTGTTGTTTTCTTGGCCGACTGTTTTACATATGGTGTTATCTTAAAATTGCTTGTTTTGAATATTTTTTAGATTGAGATTATTAGCTAGTATGTAAAAAAATTAACTCTGTTGAAATTTAATTTTGTATTTATATATAAATAAAATTAACTCTGTTGATTTTTTTTGTATTTAATCGATAACAGCGAAGTTACGCATGTTAATGTTAGGAAATATATTTTGATGTTAAGCAAAACCTGCTCCATCTCGTTTTACATAAATGTTGAAAATTTGGTTGAAATTGATGCATTGTAACGAAAGTTTTTAGTGATGTCCACTTATGAAATTTCCATTTTATTAATATAGATATTTATTCATCTATATATATTCTTATTTAATCTTATTTATATATATTTATATTTATTCTGTATTTAACCTTATATGATCTTATATGAATATTGAAATAAAGTAGTCTCAATCTCTATCTGTACACACCCAATAAAAGATAAGTATTGTTTTATATATAACAAATCGTAAGTTTTTATTTACGTCCTCTTTTTTTGGGTTGTATCTTTGAGTATACACTTTTCTGTATGTTAAATTAATTTTAATTTAAGGTTCTAGTAATTTGTACTTTATGTGTTAACCCGTAAAAGTGGTTTGTGTCAAACTGAAGTTCCCTGGCGCCGTCACGTAGAGTCCTCCAATGATGATGAATGCCGCTACGAAAGGGTATTTGTTCCGTGGAGGGTTCACCGTGGGGCGCCATTACAAAGGTGCTACCACCAGGCGGAAGTATGCCCTGGGAAGACCTCCCCGCCCTTGGAACAAGGTCACCTGGGAAGGGGTGACTCTCACGACCTAGTTAGAGGTCACCGACCCCAGACCTGCACACAAGTGGGTTTGTACTGCCGCCACTTCTACTGTAGTAGTCGTCTTTGTAGTATTGTAAGCACTGTAAGTGTTGTAGTATTGTAAGTACTGTAGCATTGTAAGTATTGTATTGTAAGTAATGTAGTATTGTAAGTATTGTATTGTAAATAATGTAGTATTGTAAGTATTGTATTGTAAATAATGTAGTATTGTAAGTATTGTATTGTAAGTAATGTAGCATTGTAAGTACTGTAGTATTGTAAGTAATGTAGTATTGTAAGTACTGTAGTATTGTAAGTACTGTAGTATTGTAAGTGCTGTGAGTACTGTATTGTAAGTACTGTATAGTAGGTAGCTTTGGGCAGAGGTGATATCGTAGCCAATGAGGATCTTCCAAGACGCGATTATTGCTGGTTGAAAACTTTACCCAATACCCCGCCTTGACGACGTACAATACTGTAGTAGTGTCAAATTATTTGACAAACATAGCAGTTTTAATCTCAGTTATGCGGAAAGTATGTTGTTTATTTGTTAAGTGAACTGATCTCCCACGCCTTCTCATTGGACGAATGTGGCCATGTTTGTACATAAAAGAGGGTTGAAACGGAATGCGTTGACTCGTGGAGTGGCGTTCGAGTGGAGACGCTTAAAGCGTTCTCTGTGCGCTTGTCTGGTGATTCTCCTCGCATACCTGTGAAACCCCGGTCCGCTCCTTATCAACGCTGCAAATAAAAGATAAGTACTGTTTTTATTTATTTTTAACAAATCGTGTTTTTCCCCCTTTTTTGTTGTTGGTGTCGTACTCTTGAGTGTACCTTTTTCTGTGTTTAAGTTACTCTTACTGTAGGCCCTAGTTATTGCTTTTTGTGTGATAACCCGTAAGAGTGACTTTTGTCATTGGCGAGCCTGCCAGGATTACTGGTGTTTGCACGTGTAAATTCCTGTAATTTTTACGTGCGTTTTTTTTATCTGATTGAGTGGTTTATTATTATTATTTTTGTACTACATCATGTTTGTGAACTCTATGCTTAACTTGTCAGTGTTTAATGGGGTTGATCTCGATTCTTTCATTCGGGAAGTCGAACTTAAAGCTCGAGTAGGCAAATGGGATCCTGAGGTCAAAGCACTGCTCATGTTCGAGGTTCTATCCCCTGAAGTTAGGTTGAGCTTAGAGGAAATGGGTATCCGTAACGATAGCAGTTTCGAAAGTATTGTTAGTAAACTGAACATATTGTACCCTAAAAAGCGCGTAGTATTAGGGAATGCCTTAAATTAATAGAAGGTCTTAAGCAGAGAGTTGGGGAAAGTCCTATGGTTTTTAAAGAAAGATTCCTGGCCATTAGAGATAAAGTAGAGTACAGATTTGACGATAGCCTAGTGTTTGAAATTTTCCTCGAAAATGTGCTCGATAAGTATAGAGAGGCTATTGTTCGCAGTGAGGCTAAATCAATAGACAAAGCAATCAGTGTAATGGCCACGGAGGATAGTGTAGAACACCGTTGCAGCTTTATGAAAGGGGTATGTTCAGTAGAAGGGGTTGAAGAAATAAATAGCATTATGGGTGAGATGAAGATACTTGGTGCCAGTGTAAACAGGATGAAGCACGAAAATGAGCAGTGTATTGAAGACCTTAGGGGTGAGATAGAAAAACTGACTAAATTGTTGAGCGAAATCAAGCTGAGTCCACCTGAGTGTAGATTAGGACATATAGCTAGTGATTTCTCAAGACAGTCTTCTATGTTTGCCAACCGCAATACTCTTGACAATGCTGAGATAGTGAACATACGTTCATATGGCGGAGATCCGTATGGAAATCTGCCAATAGTTAAGGTGAATATTAACGGCAATATGTGGCACCTGTTATATGATACAGGAAGCCAAGTCATTATTATTGGTTCTGAAAAGTGCAAGGTCTTGAAGGAGAATTGGGACGATGCACTTAAAACTTTACGTATAGTGTCAGTGACAGGCCACGAGCAGACACTTACACGTGTTAAAACCTGTAGAGTTGGTAACAAAAACGGCAGCGAGCTGGGAGAGATAAGGTTTTGGCTAATGTCACTCGGAGATACGGGCTACGACGGGATTCTGGGAATCAATGATATAAGGAGATTCAATATCCCGTTGCCTGCCGTACGGGAGCGTTGCAACATGATTTCCTTGAAACCAGAAGACCGTGATTATGTAGACCTCAGCTGCGTTGCCAGTGCACATAGACCAATGGTTTCAAGCTCCTTAGAGGAGAGATCAGTGAAGCGCATTGAAAACGAGGCTGTAAAGTTGCCACCTACTGAGTTTAACAGAAACTGTGAATGTAGCGCTGGGTCTGTTAATAGTTTTAGAAAGCCTACTTGGGCTGAGAGGTTAAGGGTGATGCGTAAAGCAAAGGAAACTGTCAGACAGTTTATGTCTGATAATTCTGTTAAAAGGCTTATGAATCCTAGGCCACCTTATTCCAGAAGTTTCGACAAAGGAGACCTGGTAATGCTAGCTGTTCCTAAGACTGAAGGTTACTCCAACGTCTATGGGCCTTTCCGTGTGGAAGCTAGGGTCTCCGATGTTAACTTCAGAGTAAGAGGGGTCACCATGAACGATGTGAAAGTTGTACATGTCGATAGGATGAAAGCGTTTATAAACAGGCGTTAAGAAGAGCTTTTAGCTCTTGGGCTTGAGAGAACTGAATGGAATTGGATCATTCGGTTCTCTTCAAGTGAGCGTCGGTCAGTTCCATAAGTCTCTACCCAACATACCCAGCTGGTCCCAGATGAGAGCTTATTGGTCCCCCATTAAACTTTGTCTACTAAAGCATATTATATATGTGTGTGCTTGGTAATCACTCATGGTAACTCACGTAGTTTGCGCAAATTTTTTTTTGAAGTTTCTTTTGGGAGGAACAACATGGAAGGCACTTTTATGGAACGACCCGGATGCTTACATCTCCTCTCTTTAGTTTTTTTTTTTTTGTAAGTTTATAACATGGCTCCCTTGAGCTTTTTCCCACCCGACAGCGCGAGGTTTTCCTTACGGGACAATGGGAATGTTTGGGAGATTGGTTAGTTTCTTTTTTTTTCTTTGGAAGGATACTTTTTGTCAAATTATTTGACAAACATAGCAGTTTTAATCTCAGTTATGCGGAAAGTATGTTGTTTATTTGTTAAGTGAGCTGATCTCCCACGCCTGCTCATTGGACGAATGTGGCCATGTTTGTACATAAAAGAGGGTTGAAACGGAATGCGTGGAGTCGTGGAGTGGCGTTCGAGTGGAGACGCTTAAAGCGTTCTCTGTGCGCTTGTCTGGTGATTCTCCTCGCATACCTGTGAAACCCCGGTCCGCTCCTTATCAACGCTGCAAATAAAAGATAAGTACTGTTTTTTATTTAACAAATCATATTTTTTTTCCCCCTTTTTGTTGTTGGTGTGGTACTCTTGAGTGTACCTTTTTCTGTGTTTAAGTTACTCTTACTGTAGGCCCTAGTTATTGCTTTTTGTGTGATAACCCGTAAGAGTGACTTTTGTCAGTAGTAGTCGTCTTTGTAGTACTGTAAGTACTGTAGCATTGTAAGTACTGTATAGTAGGTAGCTTTGGGCAGAGGTGATATCGTATCCAATGAGGAACTTCCGAGACGCGATTATTGCTGGTGGAAAACTTTACCAAATACCCCGCCTTAACGACGTGCAATACTGTAGTAGTAGTCGTCAGAAAAATTATTCAAATTAGCGCGCCATCTATATGTCAAAATTGAAACTATTTAGTGCGCTATTTTTTCTTTTTAAAAATAAATTAAATTTTTACTGTACTTTTTGCGATCGAAAAATATTAGAAAGGGTTGTTTCATCAGTGGGGAACCCGCCCAGCGGTTTCGCGCGTTTAATTAATCAGACTGCTCTAATATATTGTATTGGACAGAGTGGAAGTGGAAAGTCTTCAATGTCACCGGTCGTCTGTTTTTCTGAAGGAGACGGAGGCAATTTTGTTCACACTTGGTTATCTCGTGTGTCTTCAATAAAAGTCACTGTGTTTCAATATCTTTCAGAGTTATTGTCTGAATCATGGTATACATGCTAAAAGGTACAACTACCTTACGTTTTGTTCATGAGTGTATCTTTCAGAGTTATTGTCTGAATCCTGGTATACATGCTAAAAGGTACAACTTCCTTAAGTTTTGTCCATGAGTGTATCTTTAAGAGTTATTGTCTGAATCCTGGTATACATGCTAAAAGGTACAACTTCCTTAAGTTTTGTTCATGAGTATCTTTCAGAGTTATTGTTTGAATCCTGGTATACATGCTAAAAGGTACAACTTCCTTACGTTTTGTTCATGACTGTATGTTTTCTCTTAATGTTGTTCTCTTAAAAACAATGTAAATAATCGCCCATATTTTACATTTATAATAATATAGAATTAACTAAACAAATTCTATATTAACTGTAAAAAGCTTCCTAAAATACAATTCTTTTTTTATAAATATCATAAAACATAAACTAAATAAAATATTTTATTTATTTCTCTATCCTATCCATATGAATATAAACAATGTATCTACAGCGTGTGTTGGCAGTGTAGTGACAAGTATGAATATTAGAAACTATTATAGACACGTATGATTCTTTTGAAAATTAAACAAGTCAGTAGAAATAGTTTAATTTTCAAAAGAACCATGCACGTCTATAATAGTTTTGAATTTTCATAACAGATGGCGCGCTGATGCATACTTGTCAAATATGATATCAGATCATCATCTTTGGTTACCGCACCAGAGTTAACACGCTTCACGATTTTGCGTGTCATCCTTGCGAGATTGAGATTGAACATACTTATATTATATCGTTCATAAAAATATATATAAATGAAAATTAAAAAAAAGAAATAATAATCTATATTAATAAAATGGAAATTTCATAAGTGGACATCACTAAAAACTTTCGTTACAATTCATTAATTTCAACTAAATTTTCAACATTTATGTAAAACGAGATGGAGCAGGTTTTGCTTAACATCAAAATATATTTCCTAACATTAACATGCGTAACTTCGCTGTTATCGATTAAATACAAAAAAAAAATCAACAGAGTTAATTTTATTTATATATAAATACAAAATTAAATTTCAACAGAGTTAATTTTTTTACATACTAGCTAATAATCTCAATCTAAAAAATATTCAAAACAAGCAATTTTAAGATAACATCATATGTAAAACAGTCGGCCAAGAAAATAACAACGATATTACATCTTTCTCACATATTCACACACAATCTTGATTAATAATTACAACTAATCTTTAACATTGTTTATTATACTTCAACTTTTATTTCTACATTTGTTTTTAAATACCCAATTGTTTTATCATGTTTCTAATTTCGCCTAACAAATATACAAATTTATAGTGACCAACATATGCAAATTTTATCTTTGTTTTTATTTAACTTGATATCGTAAACATAACATCCATTGTAAGCAGTTTTCTGTTCACCTTCCGTGGTTTCTCTTTTCTCTGATAGTTTTTAGGTGTAGTATATTTTCTTATTACTAGACTACAAACATTCCCTCGAGAAAAACCTGGGCGAAGCCGGGTACATCCGCTAGTAATAAGTAAATATGAAAAGATAAGGTTGAATGTACATAATGAAATCTATACAGGCTTCATTGGTGGCGCCCACCGCGGGAAAGACTCCGCCACCGATGGACTGCGAGAGTTCTTTCCCACAGAGTGGGCAGGTCGATGCGATGGCTGGCATTATCCACCCCAAGACCAAGATTGTGGAATAATGGAGATCCACTTCGGGACGTCGGACAGCGACGGCTCGGGTGACTGTAAACAAACAAGCCCCAGCTGCGCCAGCCGGCAATAAAAAAAGGGAGGGGGAGCACGGCCTGGTCTGCTGCTGACCAGTTGGGTGTTTTCCTCTGTCCTCTTAATATGTTTTAATAAAGTTAGTATGAAGGAGACTTTTACCCTCTCCTTTCTGCTATTTAGTGATCTGATTTAAATCCTTGCAACAGCCCACAAAAAAATAATCATCACTGCGAATTCTTCTACCGAATTTCGCATCAGTGTTTTGTGAAACGATTACCCGACTTTTCTTCACAAAGATGGTAGAGAGACAATGACAATTAACATATTTTTTTATTAAAATCTTGTCAATACAGGTAAAAAAACACAGTCCGCACTTTTTATGAGAAATTAATAATAATGAAAATGATGATAAATACGAAAAAAACGTGGACAGCTAGAGTACGGTGTGATCGCTGACAAACTATGGTGACAATAAATTGTTTTATTTATTAAAAAAAAAAACGGTCGCACTAAAAAGTCTATATACCCAACTATAAATGACGCCGAGCATTACAGGTAGATGTTATGTGCGACTTAGAGTAAGAATTACTACCAGTATCTACATTGCGATATCTACACGGCCCACTAAGCAATAAATCCAGAATGGCGTAGACAGCTAGAGTACGGTGTGATGGTTGACAGTAAATTGTTTCCATGGCCAACGGTAGCGGACCCCGGGGCCAGACGGGACAATAGGAAGGGGGGGAGATAATTTGAGGTGGGGGGGGGGGCATCTGTAGAATAACGGATCGCTCTCTGATTGGACAGAAACTACTGACGTCACCAACCCTCAGGCCTTTTACCTATTTGTGATAATTGCGAAATGATAGACTCACCCAACTACTTCCTTCATCTCTTTAATTTTTTTTTCTTTTTTCTCGTTCTTCGTCTTTGTTATTCTTGAATTATCCTTCATTTTTTTTATCCCGGGCTGGGTTTTCTTTTGTCACTTTTTTTATCCACTTCCGTTGTAGATCAATTATCATGTCACGGTCTGCGGTTTGTATTGGGCCCATGAATTTAATGTCCTTATTATTGATACGGGGAGTGTGAGAGAGAGACTTCCTTGGCCTTCTACTGGAGAGAAATCTCTACATATATATCCTTCCACCAATCAATACTATATAGAAATCCTGACAAATGTTATTTTTACGGGTTTACATACATATGTATGATGCACTGGCGCGCCATCTGTTATCAAAATTCAAAACTATTTTAAAGGCGTAAGATTCTTTTTGATATTAAACAATTTCTACTGCCCTTACTGCAATGGAAAAATGAATGAGAGGGCCTGGCTCATCAGTGGTGAACCCTCTCAGCCTAAATGCAATATAACAGCGGTATGGTAGATTAAACTGGCGAAACCGCTGAGAGGGTTCACCACTGATGAGCCAGGCCCTCTCATTAATTTTTCCATTGCAGTAAGGGCAGTAGAAATTGTTTAATATCAAAAAGAATCTTACGCCTTTAAAATGGTTTTGAATTTTGATACATATGTATGTCCATAGTTCATCTAAAATACCCATTCGAAGAGTCAAGCATCAGTATCACTATAAAAGGAAGTTCCAAAAATGCAATATAACAGCGGTATGGTAGATTAAACTGGCGAAACCGCTGGGAGGGTTCACTACTGATGAGCCAGGCCCTCCCTTTAATTTTTCCATTGCAGTAAGGGCAGTAGAAATTGTTTAATTTCAAAAAGAATCTTGCGCGTTTAAAAAAGTTTCGAATTTTGACATACATAAGTACAAAGTACTAGCGCCTGCTTTTCACATGTGTAGACATGTGGTGCACTTACAGTAAAAGCAGTCGCCTACTTCTACCCACCTTGATTATTATTATTGGCTTGTACCACATCTACTAGGGATAAGCAAAAATAAACTAGAGCCTAAAGTAGACAAAACCGTCCGCCACTTATGATAGGCCAAGCTTTCCAAAAAGTTTTATCATTGCAGTAAGGCCAAATTAATCTGGTATATTCATAAGAAACGGTAACGCTAAAAAAGTATGTATACCTAGCTATAGATAGGAATTCCTCATTCGAGGGGAATAATTACAAACTCCATCATGAAGGAGATTCAGAGGGTTACCCGGTCCTTTCGGACAAGGGTAAACACATGCTGATTTCTTCAGTGTAGCGCGGCCCCGGACATCTAAGGGTATCACAGACATGTTATTGCTCTGTTTCGTGCGGCTAAAAGCCGCCCGTCTCTCTAAGAAGACCCGCTCACGGTACAAAGGACCGTTAGTAGGCTAGAGTCTCGTTCGCGTTATCGGAATTAACCAGACAAATCGCTCCACCAACTAAGAACGGCCATGCACCTAGCTATAGATGACACTGCGCATCACATGTAGATGTTGTCCAAGATTTAGAATTCCACTGAGTGTCTACATTGCAGTATCTACACGCAGCAAAGTAACTTAAAGCATAGAAAAGCGTATACTCAAAAGTACAACGAAAAAGAAAAGGAGGACGTGAATAAAACTCACTATTTAAAATTTAAGTAAAATTACTTGAAAACTTTCTCCATAGATTGTATAAACGATAAAGAAGAGTAAGGAGAAAAGATTTTTATTCAATTAAACTTGTGACAAGCTTTCGGGCAGTCACGCCCTTCAACAGGTAATAAAAAGAATAATTGACTATAAAAATAGGAAACAAACTGAGCTTTAAACAAAATGATACAACTGCAGCCTGGCCGCGAGAAAACGTGAATTCGGGAAAGTAATGTGAGGTGGGGGGGGGGGGGTTTATCCGGTTTTTAAGTTAATACATATATCATGATATTGGTTAGGTAAATCTATATGTCGATTAATACTGTCATTAGAAATGGATAAAATGGCCTCTATGATTAATCTCTGGTGTTTACTGGGAATGTTATTGTACAAGGTGGTGGGAGAATCTAAATTGAAAGAATGGCCAGTATTATGGGTGTGGTTGTATATGAAGGATCTGCCGTCTTTATTATTGATGCACCTACCATGTTCGATCATCCTGATGGCCACGGATCTACCTGTCTCACCTATGTAGGTTGCACTACAATCGTTACATGAGACTGAATAGACCGAGCCACCAGAATAAACCCCCTCCCCCCCCCCCCCCCCCCCACCTCACATTACTTTCCCGAATTCACGTTTTCTCGCGGCCAGGCTGCAGTTGTATCATTTTGTTTAAAGCTCAGTTTGTTTCCTATTTTTATAGTCAATTATTCTTTTTATTACCTGTTGAAGGGCGTGACTGCCCGAAAGCTTGTCACAAGTTTAATTGAATAAAAATCTTTTCTCCTTACTCTTCTTTATCGTTTATTTTTAAAATTTAAGTATTCATCTTTTATTGAAGCGTTGATAAGGAGCGAACTGGGGTTACATGGGTATGTGAGGAGATCACCAGGCATGAACACAGAGAACGGTTTAAGCGTCTCCACACAATAACTCCTGGAGAGTAGTAGCTATACACATCCAAGATAGAGGACATTGCGACTGCTGTGATAGAAATTCATGGGGACTTCTGAGGCTCTTGATTGGACACGACAACAACAACAGAAAATTGACATGGACCCAGAGCAGCAGCTTTACACACCCAAGATAGAGGATATTGCGACTGCTGTGATAGAAATTCATGGGGACATCTGAGGCTCTTCATCGGACACAACAACAACAACAATAGCTCCTGGAGAAAATTCCTCTTATTACAACAATTCTCCCGCATGCACCATTCACTTTATGCTAACTCACACCAAAAAATATGCCGAAACCCGGGATCGAACCAGAGACCTTTTGATATTCAGTCAAACGCTTTCCAAACTCAGCTATTTCGGCTTGCTGAGTCCTCGTATACCTAAGGATGCAGTTGTCAATTCAGAGAAGGAACTGTAATTGGAGAAACACCTTTTGTGCCCGTTGAGGAGCGAAAGTTCGCGGTTAAAGTTAATAAAAGAAAATTATTGCCAAAGAGAAGATTATCTTTTATAAATAATTGTATTACACTTTATTTTCAATAATAGTGTATTTTATTTATTTTTTATTTATTTATTTATTGTTACAAAAGCATGAAGTCCAAAGGACTATTGTGCTGTGCTAGTATTATTTACATATAAATGATTAATTATTTACACGATGGATTAGTAGTGTTTTGTAAATTATTGTACAAATAGTTCTAAACTTAACAAAGTTCTCATGAGATTGAGTATATATACAAAGACAATTTGGTAATGTTTCAAAGTATTTGCATACAATTTGATTAGTCAGAGGGCAAGTTAAATTTATTTTCAATAATAGTGTATAATACTAAGTATATTGATACTATTTCATACTTGAGACATGTATATTCAGTTGTTGCACCATTTACCTTCAGCGATCACTTTGGTTCTCCTTGTTTCAGATATTTCTACCCAATGTTAATTAACTTAAAGACTCTTTGTTGTGATCTCTACAGATTTGGCATTATTGTGGCCATACCACTCTTATTCTATAAGGTTATCCCAAAAGTTCGTAAACATATTATGATTTATATTTTGCAAGTGTTTACGAACTTTTGAGAAAACCTTGGTAATATTGGTAACCTTGGTAAAATTATAACAAAATTCTTATAGAAGAATGATTTAATCTCTGATGTTCTATATCAAGGGTGGCCAATCAGTAGGTGGGCCAAGTTTCAGAATAACAAGGTTGTCCCAAACGTTTGTGTAGAATAGTGTGAAATATATAAGTGATGTGAATTTAAGAAATGGAATTAAGAACAATAGACTGACTGTGTTTTGTAAATATATAATTAATCTTTACTAAGTTTAAATGTGTGTGATAAATAAATAATTATAATTAAATAATAAATATATAAGTTGTAGTTTATAAAAGATAAACAACACAACATATTTGGCGACGAGGATGGGATTCGAACCCACGCGGGCAATGCATTCGGCAATTTAGCCGAACCACTTAATAATTTGACAAGAAAGGACATAAAATGGAAGTGGAGCAAGAAAGAAGAGGACTCATTCAGAAAATTGAAAGAAGCTCTTACAAAAAATCCATGTTTAGCCTATTTTGACATGAATGCACCTACCGAAGTAATTGCTGATGCTAGTCCTGTAGGTTTAGGAGCTGTTTTACTACAAAGACAAAATGATGGAAGCAAAAAGCCAGTGGCCTATGCAAGTAGATCATTGACTAATGTTGAGAGAAGATACTCACAAATAGAGAAAGAAGCTCTTGGGTGTGTGTGGGCTGTTGAGCATTTCAATGACTATTTATGGGGAAATAAATTTGTACTTAGGACAGATCATAAACCATTGATTTATATGCTTAATCCCAAGAAGGCAACAGTCTTGCCACCAAGAATTGAAAGACTTAGTTGGAGACTTCAACCTTATGATTATGAAATAGAGTATCTTAAGGGCAAACAAAATATTGCAGATATATTTTCAAGAAAACCTTTAACAAATATTTCATGTGAAAATATTGTTGATGATTATGTAGAAAAAGTACTTTCCATATTTTCAGAAGAAATGAAGGCAATTTCCCTCAATGATATCAAGAAGCAAAGTGAAGCAGATCCATTTTTCAAAATTCTAACTAAAATAATTCAAACTGGAAATTGGCCATATCAAATTGATGATGATGAACTTAAAATTTTGCACAAATTTAAGGAAGAACTTTCAGTTTATGATAATCTCATTTTAAAAGGAAAGAGAATTGTTATACCAACAGATCTTAGAAGAAATATTTTAGACTTAGCTCATGAAACTCATCAAGGGATTGCTAGAACTAAACAAATTTTAAGAGAAAAATACTATTGGCCCAATATGGACAAAGATATAGAAAGACGTATAAAGAATTGTTACATTTGTGAAGTCAATCAACCTTTAAGGCATGACCAACCTTTAACAACCATACCAATACCACCTAGACCATGGTATAAAGTAGGAGTAGACTTAGTTGGACCAATTGATTCAAAATATATTTTGACACTTATTGATTATTATTCATCGTTCCCGGAAGCGATTATAATAAATGATATTTCTTCGAAAACTATAATTTCAAAATTAAAAGAAATTTTTGCAAGATATGGATTTCCCATTGAAATAGTTTCAGATAATGGTCTTCAATTTGTAAGCAAAGATACTGAGCAATTTTTTATGAAATCAGGTATAAAACATATAAGAGTGTCACCATATTATCCTAAAAGCAATGGAAAAATTGAACGTTTCCACAGATATTTAAAAAAGCAACTTATTTCAGTAAAATTGCAAGGAAAGGATTGGAAAGAAGAACTTCAATGTGTTCTAATGGCATACAGGTCGACTCCACACCCTTCTACTGGGAAAACACCAGCATTATTGCTTTTTTCCAGGGAAATTAGAAATAAGCTCAATGATATAAATGACAATGATTCTCTTATGGATAAAGAAGTGATGGAGCATAATCAAGCCTATAAAGAAAGAATGAAGAAATATGCTGATAGCAAGAATAAGGCCTTGCCTCATGACTTCAAGAAAGGTAATATTGTTTATGTCGCAAACACTGAAATGAAAAGCAAGTTGACACCAAATTATGACAACCAAAGATTTATCATTCTAGAGACTATATCTCCAAATTCATTCAAGTTAGTCAATACTGAGACAGGTAGCTTTATCATTAGGAATGCAAAGCATTTAAGACATGCCAATGTCTTACAAGATTTTAACAAAGGAATTGATTTGAATACCACTTTGATTAAGACTCCAGAAATTAGAATGGAACTTCCTAGTACTTCAAGGTATCTACCAGAACAAGAAGCAACCTTAGAAGATATTGTACCAGAAGAGCAGATTGCTATATCTGATATGGACTGTTTATACCCAAATGAATCACCTAATGAGAATGAAAACAAGACTGTCATCACTAGAAGTGGAAGACAAATACATGTTCCTTCTAGATTTAAGGACATGATTAGATACTAACTAAACAAGGGAGGAATATGTAGAATAGTGTGAAATATATAAGTGATGTGAATTTAAGAAATGGAATTAAGAACAATAGACTGACTGTGTTTTGTAAATATATAATTAATCTTTACTAAGTTTAAATGTGTGTGATAAATAAATAATTATAATTAAATAATAAATATATAAGTTGTAGTTTATAAAAGATAAACAACACAACAGTTTGTAAACACTTGTAAAATATAAATCATAATATATATAAAATAAAAGGATTTAAAAGCACGAATGTTTCTTTTATACATAGTACAAACTTCTACTGCCCTTACTGCGATGAAAAAATATATTGGGAGGGCTTGGCTCATCAGTGGTGAACCCTCCCAGCGGTTTCACCAATTTAATCCACCAGACCGCTTCTCAGAGCTCTAATACTGTATTGGACGATTCTGCTTATATACGCAGCACTGAAGGATGGAATCTTAGAAATGGTTTTCAAGAAAACTATGGACATAAGCTTATAGAACAGTAGAATTACATCAAATATTTGCATCGAGCAATGCTCTTCCGCAAACAATAAAGACAAGCCAGTTAGGCATAAATTAACACAAAGCAATAGCGCGCCATCTATACATATAAAATAAAAGGATTTAAAAGCACGAATGTTTCTTTTATACATAGTACAAACTTCTACTGCCCTTACTGCGATGAAAAAATATATATCAGTAAGGGCAGTAGAAGTTTGTACTATGTATAAAAGAAACATTCGTGCTTTTAAATCCTTTTATTTTATATGTTTAGATGGCGCGCTATTGCTTTGTGTTAAATCATAATATGTTTACGAACTTTTGGGACAACCTTATAATTTGATAGATCTCAAGTAGAGATTACAGAAGTTTCCATCTTTGCTGGTGTCGCCGCCAACTTCTGCTTTCTTTAGTCTATCAGCTGGGCAAGAGTCCGAGCTCAGCCCATCTAACATGGAGATACCTTCCCATCTCAACTACACTTTAAACATCATAGAAGTTACAGAGTTGGAAAGATAACTTTCCTCTGTTATTGCATGTTAGCTTTTAGTCCCCACAAAATAGTTGTGAGAAATGCCTATATATATTGTTATAACCAAAAATGTACATAGCTTGTAACTGTAAATAATACATCGGCAGCTTGGTGAATGTTATGTACCTAAGCTCCGATAGATGGCGGGCACGCTAGGCGGGAAGTTTGTAAACGATAGTCGCCATCTTGAGGGGTAGCCGATCGCCAAGCGTTTGGGTCTCTGACATTACTTCCTTAATTTACCATTATTTTTATCCATTTAACTTAGTCTACCTCTATTTCTTTTTATCCTTCAAACTATTTAACTACTTAAAATCATCTAATAATTATTTTATTCTACCCAAACGTCACCTTCATTACTGTGACAATATAAAGATAAAAAATATTGGTTTACCTACCTCCAACATATAGTTAATACCGCATGAAGACCAAGTTATAAAGAAGGGACTCGGTGACCTAAGGAGGGAGCTTAAAGAAAGACATTTACCTAAATGTTAACTAGACAGGTGAGGGCTCTACGTGATATCTAGATACATAACACAGAGGAGGTTAGAGGTAGACTATACTATCTCACACCGTCATGTATTGCTACACACCCCTGAACCCAACTTCCCAATTCCGACAACTCGATGAACTCGTTGAGTTCACTATTGGACAACAAAGTGGAATGGAGCGGACTAGAGACCGAAGACAGAACTGCTGACACTGCCAACGCTGAAAGCCGGACCTACGTCACACGCGAGGCCTCCCATCGGAGTTTTGCACCAGAACCAGCAGACTAGTAATCAGTACCTAGTCCTGGGTCTGTGGAGCGGGCCAAGCTGCCGGAGGAGAAGTTGAGTACCAATCCACGTTATGTGACACAGGGTTAAAGTAGTGGGTCCTCCCGCCCAACGTGGAATGGTAAATGACCACAGCCCCTGCTATGATCATCACAGAGGTGTAAGCGCTAAAACCTGCCCCGCTGTCAATAGCTACTGTCTAACACTAGCTAGATCCTGCAACAACGCCGTTAGTAGAGCTGGAACACAGGGAAGTCACGGCATCTGGAACATCTGTTACACACAGCAGCCTAGAATTCAGACTTTATGGTCAACAGATTGCTATTGTCACCGAGTCCCTTTTTTATCCTTGGCATTCAAGCGGTTTTTAAGTTTTTTTATTCTACCTGATTTTTGGTTATCTTAATTATAAAAGTTCAAAGCTAACAAGAAGAGCTTCCAATTATGACAAAGAAACTCTTTACAATGTCATTTACCCCAACCAATTCATAAAGCAGTTCTAATCAGCAACCCAAGGCACCAGATTCCTTCAAAACATCAGTAAGACACACACACCTACATGAGACCTCTAGATTCAATTCTTTTTTTCTTCAAGTTCTACAACAAACTACACTACACAGGCATGATTTTAAAAATTTATAAAACAGTTTTAAATAATTGTGTCTGAAATCATCACTATATTTCCTTAGGAAATAACTGTTGAAAGTGGCAATTCCAGATATTTTTGCGATAGAAAACTCTTGTGATTTGTATAGCATTCCACTATTGTCTATGTTAATCGACATCTCTGTCTATAATCACAGCTATGTTGGATTGTTAGTTGGCTAGTGGTTATTGGATAGGACAGACCGGCGTGAGCTGCTGATCTACATATAGTTTGATCTTTTTGTCTTTCTTTATTGTTTTATACCTTTAAGTAATAATGGATTTTTCTCTTATACGAATCTATAATTTTTCCCAACAGTAACTGAATAAGTTCGGAATATAAGATCTATAGTATTTAGTCCGTTCTTTTTCATCTTTCAATACAATTTTACCCACTTGTTTATTATTCACAGACTATTATTTTTATCCATAATTTTCTAAAGGTTGTGCTTATATCTAGCTTATAGATTGCTAATCACACTTTTTTCAAAGTTATTTTTAGAATTTTTAATTATTTTTAGTTGCTGTGTCATCAGAATGGTACTCTGTTTCAATTTGAATCAACTTGACTGAGATATAGAGATTTTCCTTCCTTAAATATAACAGAGCTGAGTTAGAGCTTCTACTATCTTGATAATGGTTACTATTCTGTAT
This sequence comes from Cordylochernes scorpioides, assembly GCA_030710605.1. Taxonomy (NCBI): domain Eukaryota; kingdom Metazoa; phylum Arthropoda; class Arachnida; order Pseudoscorpiones; family Chernetidae; genus Cordylochernes; species Cordylochernes scorpioides. The sequence continues at coordinate 312,529 of CP092880.1, forward strand.
TTCAGCATAGGGGATGGTCAAAGTTAAATAAATTCATTGCTGATATATGTGGAACAGATTTCTTTTCAAATATTTGGATTGGGCTAAAAGAGAAAAAGAAGCTCAACTGACGTCATGTTGATTTCTTTCAATCCAACCAATCAGTTGAGCCAGTTCATATCACGTGATATTTATCCAACTTCTGGTTGGCTGATGGTGTATCAAGATTTGGTGATCAAGAAGCTTGGTCAGTCCAGCTGACATTGTGGCCCTCATCAGTAGAGAGGCGACACCAGAGTTAACTTCTGAGATTGATACAAGAGTTGGATTCATCTGGTTTAATGTCTTCGGTATGATTGTCAGAGTGATCATAAGTATTCTTACCTGCATTCTTCATTTTGGTATATAAATTCACAAAAAAAAAAATTGTAATATTGACTTAATATATTTGAATTACTTCTTTCTCCTTAAATTTGTGCTAATATTTTCTCGTTATCATTAAATATTGAATTATATCAACATTTGTATCATGATTCCACATATCTTTTCTTAGTTTCAAACCATATTTTCTTCATTATCATTCTTATTATTAATTTTTATTGCTTCCATATTTATATTTTGTTAAATGAGCTTATTTAATTTCTTATTTTTTCATACAGAACAGATAGAGAATCAATTGCTTTCGTTTTATGTGTTCTTATTGCCAATCGGACTTTTCCAGTAGTCAAATTTAAAAAAATCAGGCTATATCAATGAATATTTTTCAAATCACTATGATATGGATTAGAATTCTAAAAATTCATTTTTGTTTCAGTAAAGAGATTTAAAATATTATTTTTCTCTCTTTGTAATTTAGGTTATATGAATTTTAAATATATATTTATAGAAATATAGATAATATTATGCGTGTATATAGTTATATTTTTACAATGTGAAAAGAGATTTTTTCTAACTAAAAATTAGTTTACTCCATTGTTATTCTCAAAAGATCTCAATTTTTATTTAAAATAAAACAATTCATAAATAAATATAGCATTTTAAAAAATTTCTTGTTAAAATTATGATTATACATAATATAAAAAAAACATGGAAATATCTATCAGAGAAATAGCTCTTTCTTAAATATTTATACCCTTTATATATTAACCTTCATAAGATGTCTGACAAAATAACCTTTGATAATATATATTTTTATATGTATTTCTTCACATATATAATAAATAATAATATACACCTATCCCCCGATTTACACGGTAGATACGTTCCTGAGAAAAACGTGTAAATCGGGGGATATAGGTGTACACAGAAATAAAAATAAAATGCATTGACAGGTTAAAATATGTAGTCAGCACATAAGCTCGGGATTCCTCGTGAGATGTGTACACAGCGCATGTGTTCAATCACAGTAGTATTTAGTATAGTGCGATAAAAACAAAAACAAAAAACTTATTTGGAAAACCGTGTAAAAGCGAAAACGTGTAAAACAAGTACCGTGTAAATCGGGGGATAGGTGTATACACTGCGTGACATTGAAAATGGAACACCAAGAAATAGTGGCCAGAAATTTATGCAAATTTCAGGGTAGACGCGCCTAACCGAGTTATGCAAATGATGTAAAATGCGCAGCTCTCGTGCGCACATGGAGTAAGATATAAGGGAAGGAACTTGCAGAAAGGACAGTATTCGTGTCGTTATTTCTTCAAGGAAAATCATTGTAGAAATTTTGTTCTTGTGTCAAAAGACACGTGTAATAACAGAGAATGCCAGGCCATCGTAAACGGAGGCAGTTCAAGCAGACAGACGCTTTTACGAGGGGCATGGTGATCGGACTGAAAAGGGCAGGTTGGTCCATACGTCAAATCGCAGCTGATACACACCTTGGTGCGTCCACGGTGCACCGACTGTGGAGAAGATGGTTGGAACAAGGAAATGTGGCAATTTATAGGAATGTCGGTGCAACCAGAGTGACGTCAGCACGTGTGGATCGGCGTATCCTTCGACAAGCAGTGGCGGCCCCACAAGCCACTTGTACCGCCATCCTGCAACATGTGCAAGACACCCTAGATCATTCCATCTCGACCAGAACCATTTCCCGTCGATTGGTTGCTAATGGCTTGCACTCATGCCGTCCGCTAAGAAGACTGCCATTGACCCCACCGAATAGGCGCCAACGTTTGGAATGGTGCCGGGCTAGATCGACGTGGATGACGGAATGGCACAGGGTCGTGTTCTTAGATGAGTCGCGTTTCTGCTTGTCCAGTGATAGTCGCCGTGTACGCGTTTGGCGTCGACGTGGAGAAAGGTCCAATCCGGCAGCAATTGTGGAACGCCCCACCGTGCGACAACGTGGAATCATGGTTTGGGGCGCAATCGCGTATGATTCCAGGTCACCTTTTCTTCGTATTCAGGGCACTATGACGGCCCAACGATACGTTGATGATGTGCTGCGACCGGTGACACTCCCCTACCTTCAAGGGGTACCCAATGCCCTTTATCAGCAGGATAACGCCCGACCGCACACTGCTCGCATTAGCCAACAAGCTCTGCAAGATGTACAGATGCTTCCCTGGCCACCGTACTCTCCTGATCTCTCACCAATCGAGCACGTCTGGGACATCATTGGACGCCGTTTGCATGCCTTGCCACAGCCGCGTTGAGAAGACGAACTGTGGCAAATGGTTGAGAGGGAATGGAGAGCCTCAGGACGCCATCCGTACTCTGATTGACTATCTACCTAGACGTGTTGCTGCGTGCATCGCCGTCCGCGGTGGTCCTACTTGCTACTAAGCCGACTCCGTTCTCGCTCTGTATTATGACTATCATTTTGAAATAAAGATCACTTATTGTTCGTCCCTGCCTCTCTCTGTCTGCCGAGTTTCATCACTTTCTGGCCACTATTTCTTGGTGTTCCATTTTCAATGTCACGCAGTGTATATAACATATATATGATTTTTTTGCTGTGATGATCCAATTTTTATGAAGGTGTGTATATGTTCTGTTATTTTTTGTAAAGAGGGAAACTGCGCTCAAGTAAACATATCTCTTTTGGGAGAATATATTAATCTCATTTGAAGCCACTTGCTTGTTAGATGGTATTGTGAATTGTGGCATTTCAAGTAATAAGCATTGCTAGATATATATCATTGATATTTATAGATATCAGTTAATAATATAAATACTTTATAAATATCCTCTTTTTACGTAAAAAACAAATATATATGTGATATCTTGGGACCTCTGGGACCAGTGTTACCTGATGCTAGACGAACCTCGATGTCAACTCTACCGTGCAGTCGTGGTGGAAGGCGACACAGCTGGGCCAAAGGTGAAATAAGCCAACAGAGATTCCACTAAGAAGCGTCTGAACGTCAAGAAGGAATGGGACGAGGAGATTTCTGACAGGAAAGGGTTTACCTCTATCGGAGCGTCCGGCGGACTGGGGCTGAAACAAAGGCTGACTAAGGACTGACTAAGGGCTGACTAACTGAGGCTCGGGGCCTCCTTTTATAGCTTAGCTGGGTCTGAACAGGTCACTGCCCTTTTCTGACGTAAACAGGGGGGGAAAGTTATATTACCCAGGAGGGCTACGAACTCGTAAAAATTGGACTGGGCTCGCTAGGCCTGTTCTCCTATTCTCACCTAAGCCTGATTAGTTTTAACCTTAATTTTCTCCTGTTATTCTCCATTCCTTCATCTGTACAGTTGCTATACTTTATTAGAGTCTTACGCGGTACAGATTGATATTATGTGATGCTTCATATTTACAGTAAATAACAAGTTATATACAGTCACGTGTGGAACATGTGGTAGTAGATATCTGGGCTATTTACGACAATTCCATGGTCTTAAATCATCACATATATGTATATAGTATAAAACTATTAAAAACAACAAATATATTAGAATCAACAAGTCTCCAAGGATAAGAAAACACTTATCCTTGGAGACTTGTTGTTAATTCTAATTGTGACCAAAGGATTCTAACCATTTAATTAACAACAAATATATATTTTTTTACAGAAGTAGAACGATGGAGTGTATCTCTACATATAATTTAATACACAGAATCTATATATATAAAATGAATGTATGTGTGTCTGTTTGTTTGTTTGTTTGTCCTTTATGCCTGACCAAACCACTCATTGGATCGCCATGAAACTTTGGGAAGTTATTTAGTATAGTACTGGGAAGGTTTCTAGCAAATAAAATTTTTGAAATAACTTTTCGCCTAGAAATAATCAAGATAAATATTCTAATTTATCTGTTATAATTCAACAATCTGCTCTAAATATTATCATGATGATACGATGATTTTGTAATGTAGAAAATTAGGAAAGACAAAATTCAGGATGACACGGCAATTTATTTGAGACAAGAATAATGATACAATTCAAAGGCAAGATACTATTCCTTTAACTTCCAATTACCGAGGGTGTTGAATATATGAATTCAATTTTAGACTTTAATATTTTATATAATATTGTCACTGAATAATTATTTTAAATATTCTGTGGTATATCATCATTAATATTTCCATAGTTATCACTCCTCACTATTCTTATATATTATTACTTGTAAAATAATGGTAAGATATAGTTTTGCATAAATAAACTATTTTCAATTACTAAAATCGTATGTATTAATTTCTAAAATAATATAAAACCCTAAAACCTTTCTAACAGTGGCAGCATAAAGCGTGGTTAAAACTTAAAATCTAAAATCGTAAAAATAAAAATGGCTGCTGTTATGGAAGATATTTCGATTATAGATAAATTAAAAGACTCTGAAAATTTTGATATTTGGAAATTTCAAATTAACATTATTTTTAAAGCTAATAATTTAATTGAAACAATAAATGGCGAATTGTGTTTTAAAGATCAAAAGGATGAAAAAGAAAAAAACGCATGGATAATAAAAGATGCTAAAGCCCAAAAATATATTATTTCGAGCATCGATAAAACGATATTAACACACATAATACATTGTGAAAATGCCAAATCAATGTATGACACAATATGCAGAATATTTGAAAGAGATGATGAACAATTAAAATGTAAGCTGCTACAAGAATTTCACACTTATAAATTTGATAAAAATGTAGACCTTGTATCCAACATAAGTAATTTAAGAAATTTGGCTTTTAAACTCAATAATCTAAAACAGAACTTTGATGACAATATTGTTATTTCAAAGATTTTAACAATTTTGCCAGAAGATTATAATTATTTTTGTACTGCTTGGGAGTCAACTGGAAAAGATGAAAAAACTATTGAAAATCTAATATCAAGATTGACCACTGAAGAAATAAGAAGAAATAGACAGAGCCAACCAGAAGACCGAGTGGCTATGAATGCAACAAAACAAAAGGTATGCTTTACTTGTAATAAACCAGGACATATATCTAAAAATTGCACCCAAAGAAAATTCTGCAAATTTTGTAAAAAAACTAACCATGAAGAAAAGGACTGTTTCTTTAAGAACAACAGTAAACCTGCTGCTAAAGTAAACAAAGAACAATGCAGAATATGTAAAAAGTTTAATCAAAAAGAAAAAGACTGCTATTTCAGGAACAAAGAAAAGCAACCTCCCATTGCTTTCATTGCTGAACAAAGAGAAGAATATGACAAAAGATCATCAGTCACTTTCATTGTTGATAGCGGATCCACCTGTCACATGATTAATGAAGAAAAGTTGCTTGATCATCAAAAAAAGTGTGATGTGAACATCAATGTTGCCAAAAAAGAAGAAGTTATGAGAGCAAAAACTTCAGGACAATTTAAGGGGAGACAATGTAACCTAAATGAAGTAATATTTGTGCCTGAATTATCAAAAAACCTTTTGTCAGTGACCTCAATTGTTAACAACGGAGGAGAAGTAAATTTTAAAGGTGATAAAGTGACAATTTTGAAAGATGGAAAAAAAGTTCTAGAAGGAGATCAACTTGAAAATGGACTTTATGCTGTAAATATTGAACAACATTTTTCAAAGCAAAATGACTCGAACCTTACCTTACCAAGTGAAAACAAAACCCAAGAATGGCACAGAAAATTGGGACACATTGGGATGCAGAATCTAAGAAAACTTGAAAGTTTGGTTGATGGTATGGAGCTTAACAAATTGGAAAAACAGGAAAATGATGTGTGCGAAATTTGCATCATGGCAAAGCAAACTAGGAAGTCATTTGGAAATGAAAGATCTAGAGCTACCCGACCTTTGGAAATTGTTCATACTGATTTGTGCGGCCCAATAGAACCCTTAACACATGATAATAAGAGATATATAATGACATTTTTGGATGATTATACACATTTCTGTTATGTGTATTTGCTCAGCAATAAATATGAAGCAAAAGAATATATTAAAGAATATGTAAATGAAGTAGAAAGATTTTTTAAATGCGAAAGTGTCAAAATTAAGGTGTGATAATGGCGGTGAATATGCCAATACGCAAGTTAAAGAATGGTGCAAAATGAAAGGAATAATACTTGATTTTACAGTTCCATATACTCCACAATTGAATGGAAAAGCAGAAAGGTTGAATCAAACTCTGATTGAAAAAACCAGAGCACTTTTGCTGGATTCCAAATTAAATAAGGAAATGTGGGGAGAGGCCACAAGAGTCGCTGCCTATTTAATCAACAGAAGCCCTTCAAATACAGTACAAACAACACCAGCACAGATGTGGTTTGGAAGAAAGCCTAATCTTTCTAATGTAAAATTATTCGGGAGTGAAGTGTATGTCAAAAAATTGGGAAATCTAAAAAAATTGGATAGTAAAAGTGAAAAATATTCACTTATCGGATACAGTGGAAATGGATACAGATTGTGGGACATGCAGAAAAGAAGGATTATAATTGCAAGAGATGTGGTGTTTACAGGAAAACTAACAAATGAAATGACCAGTGTCATTCAGCCAAGATACAGAGAAGATTTGAATTCTGAAATAGAGGAAAGTCAAGACACTAAAATGGAATTGGATACCCATGATAAACCACAGAACTCGACCAATTCAAAATATATGTTAAGGAATAGAGAAAATATCAATAGACCTGAAAGACTAAAAGATTATGAAGTGTTGAATTCTGTTTCTGAAGAAATAGGATTGTTAACATACAATGAAGCTGTAACCGGAGTAGACAAAGAAAACTGGATAAAAGCAATACAGGAAGGAAAAGATTCATTGAAGAAAAATGAAACTTGGGATTTTGTAAAAGCTGAATGTGTGAAAGAACTCATTTATATAAAAGCACTAATTGAAGAACTTACAAATGAAACCATACTTGCTAAACTAAATATTGACAACCAAAGTGCAATGACTTTAATGAAGACAGGACAAATGAACAGAAAGACAAAACATATAGATGTTCGATATCATTTTTTGAAAGATCAGATAAGAGAAAATGTTGATGTTCAGTTTTGCCCAACCCAAGACCAAGTTGCTGATATCCTAACCAAGCCTCTGCCAAAGGAAACTTTTGAAAAACACAGATCTTCACTGCTACAGATGTTTTGATAGAGTAATTAAAACTCTAAAACATGAATTCAAGAAGGAGTGTTGAATATATGAATTCAATTTTAGACTTTAATATTTTATATAATATTGTCACTGAATAATTATTTTAAATATTCTGTGGTATATCATCATTAATATTTCCATAGTTATCACTCCTCACTATTCTTATATATTATTACTTGTAAAATAATGGTAAGATATAGTTTTGCATAAATAAACTATTTTCAATTACTAAAATCGTATGTATTAATTTCTAAAATAATATAAAACCCTAAAACCTTTCTAACAGAGGGAACCAATTAATATTGATTTTATTCAACTTATCGAGTATTTTTCAAGGGACCGGGAAAAAATGTTCACTTTATCGAGAGATTCGTTAAACAAACCTTTACTCGGGTAGGGTACATCCATACAAGAATAATGATACAATTCCAAGGCAAGATACTATTCCTTTAACTTCCAATTACCGAGGGAACCAATTAATATTGATTTTATTCAACTTATCGAGTATTTTTCAAGGGACCGGAAAAAAATGTTCACTTTATCGAGAGATTCGTTAGACAAACTTTTACTCGGGTAAAACCGTCCGCTAGTGTTTTATAGTAGGGATTCCACATTATGTAGTGAGATAACGCAACCAATTTCAAACTTGTTAAATTAAATCAAATTGGGCTAGACAGACTTGTTTGGCTAGCACATCTATCTAGTGTGTTTACTAAGTATTTACATTAAATACTCGAATGTAAAACTGTGGTTGAGCCCATGTGTCTGTTGTGACGCGTGTAAGATGTTTGACATGACGTTGTTACTCACGTCCTGGTGGTCCATATGAAGGGAGGTCCGAAAGGGATCAGTTAATGTTCCATCTGGACAGGTCCATAGTTGTTCAGGTCCAGTGGTGTGGAATTAAACAATCCTGCAGGTACTTAATACCAGAGGGTCCTGGGTATGAGGAAAATTTCAAGTCACAATTGGATCTGTGTATCTCCGCCAAGGTAGGCCACTTTGAAACCAGCTGAATAAATTATTGGTTAGTATCCATATAATTGTTATGAATTGTTATATATATTTGTTCAATTTTTTGTTTAATAAAATTATAATTAAAAATGTTTAACTCGTTATTTTAGGACACACCTTTTATGATTTTATTAAAATTTGCAATAATTAAAAAAACATAATAACTAAAAATGTTTAAACCCGTTATTTTAGGACACCTTTTATGATTATATTAAAATTAGCAATAATTATATTTAGCAATGTGAAAAGAAACACAATTCCATAATAACTTAAAATTTTAACAGTAGATGGCAATTCAATTTTAAATATGATTTCATTGTTGCTGCTCTGTGAAAAAAAACCACAAAATCATCTTTCATTTTTATAAATCTCTACCTTAATATGATTTAATATGAACAACTGATTAGAAAGTTTTATGTTTCACTAAATGTGTGTGTTTACCTTTTCCCTTTAAAAAAGCTTAAGAGAACGCTCCATGAGCCTGGGTTACCTTGATGTTACTATTTTAGGGAACTATATTTTTTATTAAATATATATTAATTCAATATTTTTATAAACTAATTATTCATTATCAAATTTACAAATACAGTATATATTTACACTATTTTATCATATTTATAAATCACACATAACATAAGTGCCAAAAGTGGCACCTTTCCCATTTTGGATTATCACCCCAGTACATAACCTAAAGTTAGTGATAATGAATGAACCACAATACCAGTTTTTGTTAAATTCAGACAAAATTCCAATCTGTATACTAGGGTTTTGGGCTTTGGCCCTCATCAGTTCAGTGGCGGCCTGATTTATTTTATTCAAAGGCAATTAGGAGATTTAAGAGAATTGTGCTCCACGAAGTACAACAAAAATATTATCTAGATGTATATATACAATTATATCTCATGATGCTTTATATAAAAAAAAATCCCAATCAATTGCCTTTCAACATTTCTTTTGGATAAATTGCAGTGCTGCCAATAATGTGGTAACAAATTTTCACCAAAGAAGTCAGAGTTAATTCTGTGAGCCATTATAATTACTGAAATAATATAAATAGAGTAGAGTAAAAAATATAATATAATATATTTAAAGAAATTATTGTTATTTTCTAAAAATATAATACAAGTATGATATTAAGTGTGTATAAATGATATCCCCCTTTTTATTTTTGCATAAAAACGAAAGCATTATTAGAAAATGGATAAAATTCTAATGAAAAATAGTACAAAGATGAAATTTTATGGAATCAAGAATAAAAAGGCATTTCCTGATCTTGCAACCGAAAGTTGAGGATGGCCTGCGCCATCTATAGGAATAAACTTAAACAAATTTAATATTTTCTCAATTCTAGAATTTTAGAAAAATACCATTTCTTGATAAATCAAGAACAGTACGCGTTTCAAGCTGTTGGGCCTTCGTCAGTGCGGTGCAGACTGTCCCTCAACCATCAAAAAAGCTTATCCTAGAGGTTTTCTGAAGATTCGAAGAATAGGTATTTAAGGCCAAAAATTTGTAAGAATGTTTTGAAAATTTCATCTAAGTCAAAATTTGTTGTTAATTAAAATCATAAATACATATAATAACATTTAATATAGACTAACCTAAAATAAATTCTAATATTGACATTTGGAGTTGGAATATAATATATATTTTGTAATTTTATTGACTTTGGACTTAAATGTTATTTACCAAATACGTCATTTTGCTAGAAATTACGCTACCTTGTATTTAATCCCAAATCTTTCAATTTCTGGTAGCGATCAAGTATTGTAAAAAAAAGAAATTAAATATTAAACATGTCGTTTAATATATCCCATGCAAATGGGGGTGTGATAATTTTTAATGGCGAAATGTAAGTAATATTTTGATTTTAGGGAGTAGATAAATATTCCAAAAACGAAAGTGTAAGATTAGTCTGCCATTTAGGAAAATTAACTAAAATACATTTATATACGAATTTATTGAATTGTAATGAATATATTTAATGATACGTTTAGAATGATGAAATATTTTTAAATCTTTTTATCTCTCTACATATTGTAATGCAGTGAGTAATTATCAGGCATACGACATTAGTGTAATTTAAATTCCACAATGTATGCGTGCGCCATATGTGGTAAAAAAATGTTATATAAACATAATTTTTTTCCAAATTGACCTACATCTTTAGAAATACTATTATTGTATTATACATGTTGATTGGATAAATTAGACTAAATAAATTTAAATTAATGAAGATGGGAAATTTTGAGGCAATTTCTGAAAAGCCAACAGCTTGTTAATATATTGTAACAACAGCAATTGGCGTTCTCACGCCCTTCCGGCCTAAATACCATGTTACATAGTTTTCAGGATGCCCCAAAGACCAGTTTTTTTATAGTTGAGGTACAGCTTGCACTACGCTGATGAGAACCAATAGCCTGAAACACATATGTGCTTAGCTTCTCTTGATTAATCAAGAATGGTTATTTGGCCCATTCTGGAATAATTAAAAATCAACAAATAGTTGATATTTATTCGGATAGATGGCACAAGCCATTAGAAACTTTTTCTTCTTCTTTCTTATCTCAGCTCAATCATATTAGGGCATCAAGCTTGTAAAGTTTGAGATCATGACTGGGTGAAGTAGAATGCATCTGCCTTTGTCATTAAGACTGGGAGCACTACTCAGTGGCAGGTTGACTTAGCTCCAGGAGAAATGGCTGCCTCTGACATGAGGAACAGACGCCATGTGCAGCCACTCCTAACATGGAGTACAAACGCTGCTCATCCTGTATCCCTGGATTAGGAGCCCTTACAGGGTACTATCAGCCGAGCCAGCTAAGCCCAGGTTTTTTAGCGAGCTTGTTACTGCTCCCCCTCCTCCTTTTTCATCCGGGCTTGGGACAGGCAAAGGCGGAGTTAGAAACTTGAAGTTGCACAATCAGGAGAACCCTTTTTTCTTAATTTATCTCTACCTGATCAAAGTACAAATTTACTTTTATACTATTTTTCTAACAGCAGATACCACCTCTCTACAAAGGACAGTTTTCATTGACAAACTTTTACTTTTTTACTACCTAGCAACTCTTTAGGAAGAGGACACCCTTTCTCTTAAGGAGACTTTGGCTCTGTAACTAGCTGTTGTTCTTTGTCTTCTTCTTCTTTCTTATTTCCACTCAATCAATAAGGTATCAAGCTTGTAATGCTTGAGATTTTTGATGGTGTCTGCCGGTGAAGAGTAGAGCTCATCAATGGATGAGTCAATACAGTTGTTTTTTTGTAGAGTAGTTCTAATATAAAATGTTTAGTTTCTGATTTTTTCTATGTGCCTTTGTGGTTTTGTTTTAGTACAGTAAAACCTGTTGAACATTCAAGGGACAACAAAGATGTCTGGCTAGCATAGGTTCAACCCTACATAACACAAGACTTATATATAAATACTAGACGAATGACCCGGGCAACGCCCGGGTTTACCCGATTAAATGTTTTATTCAAACACTATTCGTTACAATTATAAATTGGCGCCGTGGATGTCACTCTTGTGAAACGTCCCGCTCCAAACTTTACAGTCAGATTAGTTACGATATAAATCTTCAAATCGAGCGAGCGTCTATAAATATTTCGATTTAGATCAAGTATTCTAATTATTAAGCGAACTATTATTAATAAAATTTTGAGAAGATTTCAATTTTAAACGTATTTATAACCTTGATAGAGGGCGCTGTTCGTGAGCTAAGTAGAATTATTTGAATATATAGTTTTAATATTTAATTTATATATAATTTAAAATAGCCTATCGTTTTCCTCGTATTTTTTTTACCTATGTATGGAAATTTTGGTTTGAATTAGTGAACTACTGCGAATTTGTATACCGGACATACAAACCAACAAACAAACAAACAAACATACAAACATTCATTTTTATATATATATAAGATATAATATAAATGAGTTTTAAAAATTGTTAAAAAAAAATGCATCGGCCGGGAATCGAACCCGGGCCGCCCGCGTGGCAGGCGAGCATTCTACCACTAAGCCACCGATGCTTTAAAAAAAATGGCCATATTTGGGTATTCATTCCATTCCGGATTACTCCGCGTAAAAAAATAGTTCTTCAAATTAAAAAAAGAAATAGCCAAAAATAATAAGCAAAATGTAGCCAAAAATTTTCCTCAGGTTTATAAAAAGCGACATGCAAAATTTGGAACCAATTGGTTCAGTAGTTTTTGAGTTTATCGCGAAACAGACAGACAGACAGGAATTGACTTTTATATATATAGAGATAATTCATAGCTTATTGTGGTTCACTTTGTTTTAAAATACTGCCACTTGGAAAATTAGGGAAGACCAACTTCGGGATAAGACAGAAATTTATTTCAGGCAAGAACAAACTATGAATGGTAAACAAAAGATAAGCCACGAGGGAAATTTACATAGTAGCAAAATATAAACATAAAAATAACCACTCTGTTAATAAAAATAATAAATACTTTGTTATAATACAGGTGTCTTGTACAGAGAAGTTCTACTGTATTAAGATGTATAGATTATGTATTCAAGAGGATTTCTTGCTTCCCTCTTTCTTCTTCTTATTTTTTTTTTCCTTTTCTTTTTTTTTCCTTTTCTTGTTTTTTCTTTTTCTTTTTACTCTGTATATATCGTTATTTCCTTTGTCTCACTGCTTTGTTCTTATGCATACCTGCAAGGTCCGTACGTCTCTTGACCTCACGGACAATACAGCATCTACATTATTGACCGATATGTCCTCACTTCTTTTTTCTAGATTTAATTCATTTTGTCTCCTCTCTAATTGTAAATACGCTGCTGTATCACCTCATAAGCATAAATAAATTATGCATACCTCTGGTGAATCCTGTATAGGGTCAGTGACCCTAAATAAAGGCTTTTTTGTTGTTGTTGTTGTATTCAAGAGAAGGAATTGGCTTACCAAAACAGGTGAATCATCAAAGAATGCAAGTACAGTAGAACCTCCATGAGAGGACACTCCTTCTAGAGAACACCTCTCTACAAAGGACAGTTGTCATCACCAAAATTACCATGTTTACTATTTAGCAACTCTCCAGTAAGAGGACATCTCTCCCTAAAGGACACTTTTGCTCTGTATTTAGGTTTCCTTTATAGAGATGTTCTACTGCAACACAAGGTAATAGGACCAAATTCAAATAAATTATTTATTTGGATTTGTGGTCTTATTAACTTGTGTATCTAATCTATAATCCACACACACAAATTGTACCTTATCAGGTTCTACTGTATTTAAATTATCAATGAAAAAACTTATTACGGTAGAATCACCTCCATAAGAGGACACTTTCACTAGAGGACCCCTCTATACAAAGGCCAGTTTTCATCGTCAAAAGGACACTATGGCTCTGCAACTCAGTGGCCATTACTGAGAGAGGTTAAACTGTAGTGCATCCTGTATTTTACATAATGATAAGGCACAATTTGGATTATAGATTATAAACACAAGGTAATAAGACCAAATCCAAATAAATAAATAAATAGTGTGTGACGTTTCGGTGAACAGTCAAGACAAAAGTGCATGAAGATGGTAACAATGCTGTTACCGAAACGTCACACACTATTTATTTATTTGGATTTGATCTTATTAACTTGTGTATTTTACATAGTTTATTGCTACTAATCCAATAGAAGAGGGATTCTGTTCTTATTATCTCTGCTCTTCAAATCCCCCCCTGCTTCTGAAACCAATAAATTGATGTGTTACGATAACTAACTAGAGGGTTGATCGCAATCTACAAAATTATTTATTTTCACTGTACACTTTTGACAAGCACCACATGGTTTTAGCCACCACACTCCGCCTTTGTCTGTCCCAAGCCCGGATGAAAAAGGAGGAGGGGGAGCAGTAACAAGCTCGGTAAAAAACCTGGGCTCAGCTGGCCCGGCTGATAGTACCCTGTAAGGGCTCCTAATCCAGGGATACAGGATGAGCAGCGTTTGTACTCCATGTTAGGAGCGGCTGCATATGGCGTCTGTTCCTAATGTCAGAGGCGGCCATTTCTTTTGGAGCTAAGTCGGCCTGCCACTGAGTAGTGCTCCCAGTCTTAATGACAAAGACAGACGTATTCTACTTCACCCAATCATGATGGTTGTCAACAGACACCATCAACAAGCTTTACAAGCTTGACACCCTATTATGATTGAGTGGAGATAAGAAAGAAGAGAAGAAGCCACCACACATACAGTACAGATCAATACCGGAGCCATATATCTTAGAGGACAAAGTATATTTAGCCTCCACAGCTCAAACTGAAACTGTGCGCACAACTCGTAAATTGAAGGTATGCTCCAAGAATTCCCCCCACTTCACTGTATCCTTGGGATCCCAGCCAGGAGGAAAATATGCCCAGCTGTAGATATATCTCCCTCATTTTTCCCTTTATCATTACTCTTCACAATTCATCCTTTCATACTTCATCCCTGTCTCGAGCTCTACAAGCTTGATACCTTAATATGATTGAGTGGAGACAAGAAAGAAGAAGATACTGGAAATAATCGTTATTTCTCCTTGAAATAAATTTAGATTTTTCATTCAAAAGAAACATTTGCGGTATAATTGTCAAACTTTGTTATACAATATCATAAGCCACATTATATTGTATTATAAATCTTCCCCAGGCTTCCTTTGCTTGTGTCTGTCTTAGTTCCTGACTATCAACTCAGCCTATTCCACTCTATAGGCCTCTTCTATAGTGTGGATTATATTTTGAAATATTGTTCCCCCCCCCCCCCCATTCAGCTCTTCTCCTGAACTTCAGAGCTGTTTTGGTTTAGATGTAGTATAGATAGAATCTCTCTGTAAAGGGACAACAGCTAGTTTCAGAGCTATAGCATTCTTTAGAGAGTGGCAACAACGCTGTAGCCAAAACATCACACACAGTTTGGATTATAGATTAGAAAAACAAGGTAATAAGACCAAATCTAAATAAATAAATAGTGTGTGATGCTTTGGTTACAGCGTTGTTACCATCTTCAGACAAAAGTACTGAATGAGAAGAAGTTGTTACCAAAACATCACACACTATTTATTTATTTGGATTTGGTCTTATTGCCTTGTGTTTATAATCTATAATCCAAATTATGCCTTATCAATTTGGATTATAGATTATAAACACAAGGTAATAAGACCAAATCCAAATAAATAGTGTGCAACATTTTGGTAACAGCATTATTACCATCTATTGCGATTTCACCGCCACTGTGTTGTGACGACGATCTGAGTTCTATAGAGGTAGTCACTCACCTCTATTCTTGGTCGGCGGGGTTGAAGGTTCAAAGTTAAGGCGTCGCTGCTTATAACACTTTTAAAATATACGACGAAAACAGGAGGGAAAATTATATTTATTACAATTTAAGAAAATAAGTAAAGTATTATTTAATTAATTATATATTTAAATATTTACACTAAAAGAATCGGAGATCAGGGCAAATTCTAGTGTTCGAAAGTTGTTTACAAGTTCTTCTGTCATTGTTTTCTCATTTTTGCCGCTGCATCCCCGTAGCCGCTTCCGCCGGCCTCCCATTGGCTGCTTCGGACGTCTTCTTTTCCAACATTTCTCCCACCTTTGAGTTGGCGTCTCGACGACTCAAACATGGAAAGGAAAAGTTCAGTAGATCCAATCGGTTGGGTCTCTTGATGGGCCGTCCGTAACTTGACACAACATTCGGGGTTTCAATGTGATGTTGCTCTTGTTGTGAAGTCAAAGGGTCCTCTTCAGTTGTCAATCGAACTTCTTGTGTGGGAGATCGCTCCGTTAGAGGGTCTCGACATCTTATCTCGGGCGTTATCTCTAAATTGTAGAGTTTTTGAATAGGTCGTATTTTATCACCTGATGAAGTTTTCACTTTCGCAACCCTCACAAGTCCATCTTTTCCTGGATAGAGTTGGATTATTCTGGCTAACGGCCAGTGTAGTCTCTTTAAACTCTCTTGTCCAATGAGCACCATGTCTCCCACCTTGAATGGTATGGTAGTCTTCAGGCGTCTCGTTTCTTGTCTCAGAAATCCAAAATATTCGATACGAAGTCGTTCTCTAAGATCTTCTCGTACACGTTTGATATATTGATATTTGCGGGAGAGGGTCTGGTTATCAATCAAGTCCAGGTCTGGAACGCCAACCTCTCTGACCTCATGTAAGAACAACGAAGGTGTCAATGGAGCGAGATCCTCACTTTCTTCAGTTAGGTAGGTCAGTGGGCGTGTGTTCATCAAGCTTTCGACGTCACACATTACCGTGGAAAGTTCTTCATATCCCAAGGAGGTTTGACCGAGAATCCTAAAGAGCAATTGTTTCATCATTTCAATCAAACGCTCCCACCATCCACCCCACCAAGGAGCACCAGGCGGTATGAATTTCCAGGTGATGTTTTTCAATGTGGGATCACATTTTAATCTCGAAAAATCAATCTTCTTTAAAGCATTAGCCATACCTTTGAAATTAGTCCCATTATCCGAATACACAATCAATGGTCGTCCTCTTCGAGCAATAAATCGGCGGAAAGCTTGGAGGAAGGCTTCCATAGACAAAGATGTCACAAGTTCCAGATGAACTCCTCTATACACTGCACATGTGAAGATGACAATCCATGCTTTCTTCTTATTCTTTAAGATAAAATGCCCAGTTAGATCAACTCCTGCTATTTCGAAAACTGCAGCATCTCGGTCTTCTTCCTTTATTCCAATTTGTAAAAATGCTTTCTCAATATTGGAAGAGACACCTACTTCATATATCCGGAATTTATTTAAAAGTCTTGGTATAATTTCTATCAAATTGAGTCTCTTATCCAGACAGTCATTCAGGGAAAGTTTACCTCTCTTCCGGGCCGACGCATTGAATACTGGCCGTATTCTAGAAGTTTGACTGTTCCTTTTATACACTGGTCGATGTGGCAGGTAGTGTACACCATCTAGTTTATCCTCTCTGGCATTCTCGATTATCCCCTGTTCCATCCATTCTTCAAAGATTTGTCCATACTCATTCATGTCTCCAACTTCTTCAAGTTTTCTTCTTACAGAACTTTGTTGGTTTTCGGCTAGGTCTCTATTCGAAGGAATCCTTTCCTTGTCTTGCACCAAGGGTAGAGCTACCTCATAGCGCCCCTCAATATCTCGCGTCGTGATGTGAGCAAAATGTTCCTCCATTTCAGCTTGTAATGACTGAGTCTTCTTCTCAACCTCCGCGTCAGAGACTCCAACTGCATCTAATTTCCACAAGTTTTCTAGATCAAAAGATAGAAGTGTGGTCACGCAAAGGGAGCTGGTGTCATCTCTCACCTCCATTGGAGGAATCTTTCCCATCACAGTCCATCCTAGTTTGGTACGGATTGCCACCAGTCCAGATGAGATCCTTCTCTGATCATCAGTTAGCAATCTCCCGGCGATGTCCGCGCCTATAAGGACTTCTATACGGTCTCTCATCAAATCAGACACGTCGAGTTCTTCACTCCCTTCTAAAAATGATCTGGGACACACCGGAGGTATGCTTCCACAGATAAGGGGTTGACCTAGTGCTTCAAACTCACAGCGATAGGAATTATTGATGTCAGATAAATGAATGGTATAGACCTCATGTTCAACTACGTCGGTACTCGATCCTCCAAACAAGGAATGCCGGAAGAACTCTCTCCTTGATTGTTCGTATTCCATTTCCATTGCTGTGCTATGTAAAATATATGATCTTTGGGATCCGGTGTCTATTATAGCCCGTGCCGTCTTCTCCGTTCTGTTCCCTTTGAGGGTCACTCTCAAAGTAGGCAACAAGACGTCTGGGGAGGTTGATAAGTTGGCGAGAGTTTCATCTTGCACCGTTGGAGACTTAGAAGATCCACCTCGATCTAAAATCCGTTTTGTGCACATGACATCCAGGTGGGAAGACATGTTGCAGATCGAACACCGGACTACATTTCTGCAAAATTTACTTAAATGAGAAGGCCGAAGACATTTATAACAAACGCCTTTTTTCCTCATGAGTGATCTCTTTTCGTTTAAACTCATATTAGCTGCAAAGTCACACTTAGGGCTTCCATGGTTGTCTTTACCACAAAATACACATTCATTCGATTTGTGAACTGAATTCAAAAGTTCTGAAGCTGTCGCAATTGGTTTTTCATTGTAGAATCTTGTCTTTGGATGTTTGTTTACTAAATTAGGTTTAGAAGTTGATTCATTCCTGGTACCGATTTCGTTTCTAAAACTCCTCTCCCGTGCAGTTAATTGTCTTTCTAGAAAGGTAATCAAGTCATTAATTACGTAACCTGTCGGGAGTTCTTTGTTCAATTCCAAATTAAGGTCTGCAGGTAGAAGCTTTATTATTATCGGGCACAACAGTTGTCCGTAAACATCAATGGACACCTTTAGTGACTCGAGACTTCTTATTTGAACAGAAAGGTTGTCAAAAAGTTCGCGGAATGTTCTTACATCGCTTGACGTTTTGAGTGGTCTCATTGACAACAAATTGTTCATATGTCGGCTAATCAAAATGTCTTCTCGCCCAAATCTGTCTTTAAGCAATTTTATAGCTTTCTCATAATTGTCCGCAGATAAAGCGAAACCTTCGACTGTGTTTAGTGCAGTTCCGCCGAGATGTGACTTCAGATAGTTAAATTTATCGATCGGGTTCAGTGAGTTGTTCTGGTGAATAGCTGCATCAAAAGAATTCCAGAACGTCAGCCATTCACTAAAGTTTCCATAAAATTTCGATATCATCAATTTTGGAAGTTTCACAGTCGTGCAGGAAGGTACATAATGTCTCATTTCATTTTCATCTATTCGTGAGTTCGAATTCGGTATATTTTCGCCATGAAAATCTGATTGGCGAATCTTTTTATTTGCCCTAAATCTCCAAGTAATATATTTCTCTCGATATTCCTCTACGCCCTGTAATTCCTTCTCTAAATCGTCAGTTTCAAGAAGCGTTTCTATTTCGTGATCCACTAATTTAAGTTCGTTAAATGATTCATACAATTGTTCTAATAATTCTTCAAGATCAATTCTAATTAGCGTGTCAAGTCCACTTTCAATCTTATTGCATGTTTTCGTTAAATATGATCTGTTAATAGCACGCTTCTTTTTTAAACGTAGAATTAATTCTTCCGCCATCTTGTAAACAAAGCAGCGAGTAGGGTTAGCTAGCGAGTTCCAAAATGGTCAGCTTAAAATGATTTTTTTTTCAGAAATTTACCTTCAACAGTCCCGGCTGGGATGCCAAAAATATTGCGATTTCACCGCCACTCTGTGTTGTGACGACGATCTAAATTCTATAGAGGTAGAGTCACTCACCTCTATTCTTGGTCGGCGGGGTTGAAGGTTCAAAATTGTGGTGTCGCTGTTTATAGCACTATTAAAATATTAGACGAAAACAGGAGGGAAAATTATATTTATTACAATTTAAGAAAATAAGTAAAGTATTATTTAATTAATTATATATTTAAATGTTTACACTAAAAGAATCGGAGATCAGGGCAAATTCTAGTGTTCGAAAGTTGTTTACAAGTTCTTCTGTCATTGTTTTCTCATTTTTGCCGCTGCATCCCCGTAGCCGCTTCCGCCGGCCTCCCATTGGCTGCTTCGGACGTCTTCTTTTCCAACACCATCATCAGACAAAAGTATACTGAAGGTTTTCAATATTTTAATTCAGTACTTTTGTCTGATGATGGTAACAATGCTGCTACCGAAATGTCTAAGGACACAACAACAACTGAAATGTCACACACCACATTTATTTGAAATTTGGTCTTATTACCTTTTAGAGAGATGTCCTCTTACCAGTAAACTTTTAATAGGTAAAAATGTTATTTTGATGGTGATAACTTCGCTTTGTAGAGAGGTTTCTTTTAGTGAGACTGTCTTCTCATTGAGTTTTTTTCTATTGTATTACTCACACACAGTTGTGACAGTGTTGTTGTTGTTTCTTATCCCCTTGTGTAAAGATTACACAAATTCCATGAGTCCATGCTTCTCGATGGTTTATAGACAGTGTGGGTGTTGTTGTTGTTTCTTATCCCCTTGTGTAAAGATTACATGAATTCCATGAGTTCATGATCTCATGGAATGGGGTATAGGGGTGCAGCTTTCGTTGATCATGGCACTATGATCCAGGCACACTTTGGTGAAAGTCTGACTTTGCCTGTAATTTGAGGCTGTTCGTAACATCGAAGTCTTTGCTGCCGACTCTAACATGAGTACAGACACAGTATCCCTGGAGTGGGACCCTTGCTGAGGTCTATCAACCGGGTTAGTTGAACTCAGGATTTTTAAAGAGGGTGACAGTGGTAAATGTACATAGTACAGGAGATTTTAAACTGTTGTGTGTGTCCAAACAACATGTTGGTAAAGTATAGATGGAAATCTTGCCGGGAGGAAATTGATCTAAAGAGACAAGGATCGCCTCTCCCGTCAAAATATTATGTTGTTATTTTGACGGGAGAGGCGACCCTTTTCTCTTTAGATCAATTTCCTCCCGGCAAGATTTCCATCTATATTTTAGTCATAGATTTGGCCCAGCCACTTTGCCAGCTAAACACCTCTTTGGCAGATTGTCAAGATTCCATTAGATCCCGTGTTAATCTCATGGAATAAAGTCCGCCATAGGCTGACGAGGGCCATTAGCCCGAAACCATGGTCTCTAGGTGGACGCTTTTCAGTTTACCAAAGCTGGTGTTGTGGCTTTGTCACCGACCCGAGGCCGCTAGTTTGCAGCGACGGTCAATAGATGGCGTCTGGTTTTAGACGTTATTTTGACGGGAGAGGTGACCCTTGTCTCTTTAGATGTTGTAAAGTAAGTATACAGGAGTGAGTGGATGTTCCAGGATCCTGCTGTTCTGTGACGGGGTGGAGCTCTCTTTCGACGGCCATGATGCCAAACAGTACCAGGGCACCAAGAAGGGCAAGATCTACCTCACCACCCACCGGGTAAGTTGCCCCCCCCCGCTTAGAATGATGACCTAATTGGGGGATTTGAAATCAACTAAATCACTTTCAATGTTTCCTATTGTCGCGAAATTTGTTTAGAGTGAAATCAAATTGTTTATTATTATATATGTAAATTTTTTAATAGTTCGATTACAATTATTTTATTTCCAAAGCGCTATATCCCGCAAGGGATACTTGCGCCAAACAAGGAGAAAAGTTTATTTACATAAGTTATTTACATTATTCAACACATGAAAACATTAGATATCCAGATTTTGTAGAAAGTTTAGAATGTATTTACAAAATGAATTAAACTTTAAATATGTTTTTTTTTTATCAGAAATCAAATCGTTAAGTTCACAAACAACTAGTTCATTCTTCATTCTATAATCTTGAAATGCTGGGCTTCGATGTTATGTAAATTCTGTAACTGTATATATTTTTCTTATCTTTTTAGATTGAGGGTGAGAAAAACATCACTCAATTTTCGAGCCTTAATAATAAAACCTGTTGAAATAGCTCTGTGTAACTCTATTCTTTTTATTGTGACAATATCAGCAGCATTGCTGATAACGCTACCTCTGTAGTCTCTCTCTCTCTCTCATTGTCAGTTTAGACTGGGTAGAACAGTACTTCCAATATGATACAAAGCTGTGTTTCTCAGCCTTTTCTTAGCTTTCGGGCTGGTAAAATTTATGATACAGTAGAACCTCCATGCGAGGACACTTATGCTAGAAGACACCTCTCTATAAAGGACAGTTTTCATTTGCAAAATTACCATTTTCAATATTTAGCAACTCTCCCGTTAGAAGACACCTCTCCCTAAAGGACCCTTTGGCTCTGCAATTAGGTGTTGTCCTTTACAGGAAGGTTCTACTGTATATACTATTTTATTTTTGCAGACCAGTGCTTTTTGTGCTAGCCTTTAAAGAACTACTACATAAGTTAATATAGTAGAACCTCCGTGAAAGGACACTCAAGAAACTAGAAGACACCTCTTTATAAAGGACAGTTTTCATCGCCAAAATTTATCATATTTGGTAATTAGTAACTCAGTACAGAGAGGACACCTCTCTCTAAAGAACACTTTGGCTCTGTAACTAAGTTGTTGTTGTTTATTATCCCCTTGTGTAAAGATTACATGAATTCCATTCGAGCTGTTTTATGATAAGCAGCAGCCTCTCCCACAGGTTCTGTTTAGTGCATCTAATGCAAGCCAATCTGTAACTAAGTGTTGTCTTTTACATGGAGTTAGTTGTACTGTATATTACATAGTACCTAGCCATCTCCAATACAGATGTCATGGAAAGCCACCCTGTTTTACACACTTCACCTCTTCTTTTCCTTCTATTCCAGAACATTCTACAATTCAATCTTGGATAATTCGAAGCCCAAGGGACCAAAAAAAAAAATCGAATTATCCAAAAATTCAAGAATTAAAAACGGAAATTTTATTTATAGGAAATTCTCTAGGAACCAAGATAAATATTTGAATTAAAGAAGTTCTACCATATTAGATTATTGAACTAATCATTTTATTGTTTTGTTTATCTCTATACCTTCCATTCTTCACGGTTGTTCATCCCTCCTGTATAGTCAATAGATGACTCCTGGTGGCCCTTGGAGCATTAATTTTTCCATTGCAGTAAGGGCAGTAGAAATTGTTTAATTTTCAAAAGAATCATACGTGTCTATAATAGATGGAAATTTTGCCGGGAGGATATAGATCTAAAGAGACAAAGGTCGCCTCTCCCGTCAAAACTAGATGCCATCTATATAGTCCGCCCTAGGCTGACGAGGGCCATTAGCCCGAAACCATGGTCTCTAGGTGGACGCCTTTCAGTTTGCCAAAGCTGATGTTGTGGCTTTGTCACCGACTCGAGGGCCGCTAGTTTGCGGTGACGGTCAATAGATTAACACAAAGTAATAACGCGCCATATATACATATAAAATGAAAGGATTTAGAAGCCCGAATGTTTCTTTTATACATAATACAAATAGATGGTCAATAGATGGCTTCTAGTTTTGACGTCTATTTTGACGGGAGAGGCGACCGTTGTCTCTTTAGGTGTCTATAATAGTTTGGAATTTTCGTACACTAGATGTCTAAGGAGATAATTTTTTCCTCACCATTGTTCTTGTCCAAGCTTCACGTTGACAGTATGTGATAAAGTCTGTCAGGAAACCAATCCTGTCAGATAAAACCAAACTTCCTCGAGAGCACCTCGCTTGGTCAACACCCTAACTGTTGTGATCTCTCCACCTTCCTCTTCTCACTATTTGTCTCAACATTGGCTTGTTTTGATTAAGAAGAGATATAGAAGCTAGCAGCAACAAGTTTATTTATTTATTTATTTTTTTTGCTTATCCCTAGTACATGTGGTACAGGCCATTATAATCATGGTGGGTAGAAATAGGCGACTGCTTTTACTGTAAGTGCACCACATATCTACACATGTGAAAAGCAGTTCAACTTTGCACTTACAAATGTGCCAGAGCCCCATAAGTGAGTTTGTTTATTGAAAAGGGGTATAAGATTGGCAAGCTATTGGACAATAATGTTCTCAAACAGGCTGTATGAATACAAGAGTTGTATCTCTATTACAGCCTGTTGAAAGACATTATTGCTCCAATAGCCCCTGATTCTTGCAAAAGTCCAACCCCACCAGCGAGTGCAAGTAACCAAACGGGGTTCTAGTACATTTGTAAGTGCAAAAGTCGAACTGCTTTTCACATGTGTAGAAATGTGGTGCATTTACAGTAAAAAGCAGTTGTTAACTACCCATCATGATTATCATGGCCTGTACCACATGTACTAGGAATATTTTTTTAAAAATTTATCCGAAAACTCACCAAGCTTATATATCTTTTCAATAAAACTTGTTGATTTTACCATTGATCTCTTCTTTAAAAATGATATCAAGCAATTCCTCCTATTGTAATTGGCTTGTGTGTATTGGTCTATTACCTGCCAATTGGGACTTCCCCAATCCTCACTTTAGACCAAATAAAGGATCCTCTATGGAGGCTGGTCAAAAAAATATCTAAGATTTTGAATGGCATTAAAAAGCAATAACACACCATCTATATATATCAAATGAAAACATTAAGACATGAATGTTTCTTTTCACATATAAATCAAATTTCTACTGTCCTTACTGAAATGAAAAAATATTGGGAGGACTTTTTCATTGCACTAAGAACAGTAGAAATTTGATTTATGCATGAAAGAAATATTGGCGTCTTAATGGTTTCATTTGCTATGAATCTCATTATAAAAATAAAATGGAATGTGTCTTCTTCTTCTTCTTTCTTATCTCCACTCAATCACACTAAGGTATCAAGCTTGTAAAGAATGTAATGTGTTATTTATAGCTGTTTTGCATGATAATCAACACACAAGGTAATAAGACCAAATCCAAATAAATAAATAGTGTGAAGTTTCAGTAACAGGGTTGTTACCATCTTCAGACAAAAGTACTGAATCAAATAGTGTGTGACATTTATTTTTTTGGATTTGGTCTTATTTACCTTGTGTTTATAATCTATAATACAAATTGTGCTTTATCATTGATAAACAACACTGTTATCTATTAATGATACTCATTATTCTGTTGTTTCCTCAAACATCATACACCAATACCTCGCTTTGCGTCGTTTCGTTTTGAGTTTTTTTCGAAGTTGCGTCG
This sequence comes from Cordylochernes scorpioides, assembly GCA_030710605.1. NCBI lineage: Eukaryota > Metazoa > Arthropoda > Arachnida > Pseudoscorpiones > Chernetidae > Cordylochernes > Cordylochernes scorpioides. The sequence goes on from CP092880.1 coordinate 337,666, forward strand.
CTGCTTAATTTTTACTGATTTTCACTGTGCGTCATTAGATTTTCGAAGTTGCGTTGTTTTGGATTTGAGTCTTTAATTTTTTTTTTTTAAATTTTTTTTTTCCTAAAATATGGCAACACCTTTGTTTTTGATTGCGCCTTCACATATTTTCACTTTGCATCGTTTCAATTTGCGTTGTGTTTTTTTGGAACGTAACCCCGACGCAAAGCGAGGTATGTGTGTAGTTTGCTTGTTCTTATTGTCTTGTGTGTTGTGGGATTAACATTACTATACAATTTAACACAATTCCTTCAAATTTCATTATTGGGGTCATTTTGTTCTGAAGAATGTCGGCAAGTGTGCCATGGTGCCATGATCAATGAAAGCTGCATTCCTACCCCCCATCATTCCATTGGAATTTGTGTAATATTTACACATGGGGATAAGAAACAACACAATCTCAGCACTGTGCCTGTTTAACATTTTTGCTTTGATAAGGAACAATTTGGATTATAGATTATAAACACAAGGTAATAATGCTATTATATACAGTTAAACCCGTCTATAGCGCCCCCTCTAAATAGCGCCTTCCTCTCTATAGTGCCTGATTTTAAATACATAGTACAATGCGATTTACATTAAAAGTGACCTGTCTATAGCACGCCCTCTCTATAGCACCCTATTTTGGTGAGTCCCAAGAGGGGGCGCTATAGACAGGTTCAACTGTAATTCAATACTGGTGTCTGATGATGGTAACAATGCTGAAATGTCACACACTATTTATTTGGATTTGGTCTTATTGTGTTTACTTTTTTGTGCTCTGGAGCTAGCTATGTTGTAGGGAGAGGGTTTCTGAGATGTGGGTGTTGACAGATGATATTCATCAACCACCAACTGAGGGATCCTCTGCAGTCCTTCAGCACCCCCTTCATGAATATCACCTCCGTGGAACTGGAGCAGCCAGTCTTTGGGGCCAACTACATCAAAGGCAAGGTGAAGGCCCAGGAAGGAGGTGAGTTGTTCTTTCTTCTCTTCCTTCTCTATGTCTGCTGACTGAAGTTAAACTTGGCTACGGGGTGTTTCCTTAGTTCTCCCAGGGAAAGTATAGCATGAGTACATGCACTCATTTATTAAAATTTCTTTAGCTTCAAGGTACAGTAAAATCTCGCTAAAACGAACCGGGGATAAAGTGAACCTTTCCTTATTACAAGAGGAGGAGTCACCAAATATCATTTCGAAGAAGGAATAAAGGTTACAGCAATGGGTTGCTTTATCTAAGCGATATAATCCTGGCAAACTTTCAGACTATAATGTCCTTTAACAGGCTATTATGTAAAATTCGAAACTATTATAGACGTGTATGATTCTTTTTAAAATAAAATAATTTCTACTGCCCTTACTGCAATGGAAAAATTAATGGGAGGGCCTGGTTCATCAGTGGTGAACCCTCCTAGTGGTTTCACCAGTTTATGTGAATACCTTTCCTTATAATAAACCTGAAATAATCCCCATTTTTATTTTATGTTGTTGTTTCTTATCCCCTTGTGTAAAGATTACACAAATTCCATGAGTTCATGCTCCTCGAGCATTTTTATTTTATAATACAGTGAACTATGCCTTTCAAGATTGGCAAAATAACATCAAACACCGCTGGTTCGATGGGAAAACTCCCTTCCTGAAAACCAACTCACAACAGATCAGACTTCACCATGATTTCCCGTCTTAGAACAGGTCATCTACGTCCAATGATTTTCACAAGTGGATCCAAAACCGAATTTCACCAAATGTCAGGATTCTCCAGTGAGCCCAGAACACATCACATCGGGCATTGCCGAACAGACATCTACACCAGCTGTGGTCATTGAGGTGATAAAGAGGCCTTCAGGATCTGGTCTAGACTTGAAGTCCAGACCTGGGACATGAAAAAAAAAAAAGCCTTTATAACAAAATGTGGCTATAGTGAATCATAGATTCAGTCTCTTTGGGGTTCATTATAGATGGGGATTCTACTGTATTTTACAGAATAGAAATTTGTGATGTGCATTTTTGATTCTGCCTACTTCTCTGGTAAAACTATTTTGATAGAGAATTCATCCTTTCTTTTGTAAGAATATTTATAAAATTGAGGTCTTTTACTTGAAACTTGTGGTTTTTTTTTGTAACTGGACCAAATTTGTTCTACTTCAGGGCTGTTGAATCTGATAGATGAGACAAAGTTCTTACAAGCAATCTTTACCTACATTTGTATACCATCTCATCTTATGATAGTTTATCATTAAAATTAAAATACAAGCAATTAGCACAAGAGAGAGATATTTATAACTCAGGTTCTTAGAGCGCAGAATGTCACTACCTTAGCTCTCCAGCTCACCAGTATGGACTAGTGTTGAGCGCTTTTACCCACGTCCTGTTTTGATTGCTGAGTTGAACCAGTTGACCAGAAATTTCCATGCTGAGGTCAAGTCTAGCCATAGATGTAGGATTGAGGTGGGTCAGTCCAAGTAGGATAGCTGTTTGTATCCTATGTCTCAAGAATGCTGGACAGCTGAAGAGAAGATGATCGACTGTCATGAGACAGCGTCAGTTTTAAGGATTCCTTTGGCCTTTTGTCAGCAGGTGCCATGAAGCTTGTTATTTTTGTAGTTGTCCTTTACTGGAATCCTGTCTGCTTGGATCCGGTGACCTAGCTTCTTGAAATGATTTTGCAAACTGGGGGGTCGGTGGAAGGATGGTCTAAACCGTTGGTTTTCAACCACTACGACCCAGGATCGAATCCCGCATTGGGCACTTTTTTTCTGATAAAAAAAAAAATGCTTCAATGGCCCCCGATTCTTGCAAAAGTCCAACACCACCAGTGAGTGCAAGTAACCAAACGGGGCTCTGGCCCATTTGTAAGTGCGAAGTCGAACTGCTTTTCACATGTGTAAACATGTGGTATACTTACAGTAAAAGCAGTCACCTACTCCTACCCACCATGATTATCATGGTCTGTACCACGTGCAATAGGAATAAACAATATATATATTCTGCAAACTATGAAACAGAAAAAAAAAATGTGTACAACATTGATAGCTACTTTTGATATAATTTGCCTTTTATCATTCTCAACCCAGCCTCTTCACTAAATATTTTATAGAGATTAAAGGAAGAACAATTATGTGACTTTCCAATATTTCAACACAGAAACCTTAATACTTATTAATATAAAAAAGGTGTATTTCTTGTAAAAGAAAAATGATTTTTTTTTCTAAATATTTCAAGGGATTTTCTCTCTCTATCAATTCTTTTTTTTTTCACAAAAAAAGTGTAATAAATTAATTGAGGGAGAAATTCCCCTTGAAATAAGTATAGGTTAATAAATATATATATATAAATAATAAAAAAATAAGTATTAAAGTTTTTTAATTTCAATTTTTTTTTTAAATTCAAATTAAAGTTTTTTAATTTCAAATTAAAGAGTTTATAGTAATTATAGTTTTCTATCACCATATTCCCCCATGTTAAATCCTATAGAAAAGGTATTTTCAAAAATAAAATTGTCTGCACAAAATTTGCTGGCTGATCCACAAATTAATCAAAATTTGGTACAGATTATTGAAGTGACCACTGTTACTGATTGCAACAATGTTGACATGTCTAGGAAACTACCGCTGGCTGTAGCTGAACAACCGTTGCATTAAATGCTTTGTCCAAATTTCTTTATTTAACTTTTTTTTTTATTCTTATTCCTGTTAGTATTCATTTTTTATTGTAAATATTCAATATTACATTAATAAACTTTAATTTGAAATTAAAAATCTTTTTAATTTGAAGTTAAAAACCTATATATTGAATGGATCGCCTTTTAACTGTTAAAAATTTCAATATCACATTGAGAGTTGAGCAGAGTTTCAAAGCCCCCAAATACACAGGAACCGCTGTAAGGGAGGTAAAATAGGACTTTCCATTTTGTATTGCAGCTAGCATCAGTTGAGAGAAGATAATGGGTTCTATCTCCACGTAGGATTTCACCATTCTGGCACATCCTCAGTTCCAATCAAATGGAACCAACCTTTCTTATCAGAAACAACACAGCAGGCTTTCACCATGAGTCAGTTTCCCAGGTTGTTGTAACCTGATGTCTCTCCCTATGGAGATTATCTAAAGTACATGTTAAATTTGACAGTAGTTTCATGTTCGGTGCATTCTACAGGATGGTAATCCCCCTCTATTGTCAAAGAACACTGTGTCCAAAACTTTCTTAGGGTGATATGCATCCAATGGCTGTGTTTATGGATATATACTCTGTTTATTATTATTCATTAGAAAGATAATCTTGAGGTAAAAAAAATATATCAGGATTCCGGGAAAAGTTTCTTTTCATAATCTTTAATCTCTAGCTTTCGGGTGTGAATGCCCTTCCATAGGAGAAAGCATGATTCAATAAATTGCCAATAGAACATGAGGTAAAATATATAATCAAATACAATTTTACAAAATTTTATTAAAATGCTGTAGATTGATAAGGCTCAATTTGGATTATAAAAACAACGGTGGACGAGTGGGTAACACCCTCGATTCCCGACAGTCATGAACCGGGATTGAATCCCGCATTAAAATTTGTTTAATATGTGAATAACCTTCACATTTTATTCACTGTTTCAATTATCATGAACTAGGTTGCTCTTGCTGAGCGGTACCTATTAATGTGATTTTGAACCGAACCGATTTGGATTATTTATTTATTATTATTATTTTTTTTAAATTTATCCCATTGTATAATTTATACAAGGTCATGGAGACTATATACATTGATCAAATTCACAAAACATGGCAGGGTTGGAATACAGGTCTTGTCTTGAGGCTTCCATACCCATCATTTGGATTATAGCTACAAGAAAATGAGACCTAATCCAGATAAATTAATAGTGTGTGACGTTTCGGTATCAATGCTATTAGCATTTATTTGGATTAGGTTTTATTTTCTTGAGGTCTTCTCTTTGGTTTATATAAATTCTACAAGACCTCAGTGACCGTTCGGAGGAGTTTAATGGAATCGCCGAATGCCGTGGTCCATTTGGATGAGGAAAGCGAAGACTAGAATGCGGCTTATTCCACACTAGCCTGTTCAGTGATACGCTAACTTTAACATATGTACGGTGTGGCCATTGGACATGCGTCGGACCTGTAGGCTGTTGTTGGGCGCTGTGCTGCCTGGAGTACAGGAGCTCCATCTATGCTTCCTTTCTTCCTGCAGTGAATCTGTATAAGACCAGAGGTCTTAATAAAGCTGTATATAATTTTTAATTAAAAAGGCATATATTGGATCAAAATATTATTTATTTTACCAATATTTCAGTTGGCTGAACGCCAACCTTTATCAAGGTGCTTTAAATATGTTATAACACCTTGATAAAGGTTGGCATTCAGTCAACTGAAATATTGGTAAAATAAATGATATTTTGATCTAATATATGCCTTTTTAATGAAATATTTATTTATGGATTGCTCTATTTTCAAAGCTCTGTGTGTGTGTGTGTTTTCTTGTATGATACAAGAGATTAATATTGATTCAAGGGATTTTTTTTTTCATTGAATTGTGAACTCACAAGAAAGATAATCTGTGTATGCAGGGAACTGGACAGGCTCGGCTTCCTTCAAGCTGAAGTTCATGAAAGGTGGAGCCATTGAGTTTGGCCAGGCCATGCTCCAAGCTGCCAAGATGGGTAGGTAACCTGGCTGAATGACCAGTGGTCAGTATAGCAACACCTTCTCTTGGCATGCCAGCAGAACTAGTAGGAAAAATATCAAGCCTTTTCACCAATATCTGACATCCTTCTTTTGAGAACATTAACCCTATATGGACTAACTTTTTTTTTTTTTCAAAATTCAGGATGCATATATAGATGGCCTCTGTTGAAACTTGAGAAAAAGAAAAAAATGAAGGCCTCTCCAGCCGTGTTCGCACAAGCCGTGGAAATGTAAAATAGACCAAATTGGCATAAAATATATCTTTTTATTTTGCCTATCTGCAAATCTTAAGTTTTAATAGTTTTATTTACATATATACATCTCAAAAACGCTTCATTGACTTTATCTTCCTTATCTTCTATCTTCTTTTGACTTCTTTTAACTTTGACTTCTTCAACTTTATTTTCCTTCAATTTTAAGTTCTTCAATTTATCTTCTTTAGTCTTCTCTTCTTTAACTTTAACTTCTTCTACTTTAACTTCTTCAACTTTAACTTCTTCTATTTTTAACTTCTTCAATTTATCTTCTTAGTCTTCTTTTCTTTAACTTTAACTTCTTCTACTTTAACTTGAGACCCATTGTTACCTTATACCATTCTCCAACAGCGCCTCTTTTTTGTGTCAAGAAGTGTATGCTAGTGAGAGTGTTCTACTGTATATATTGGGAGAGAGGCTCTAGTTCATTAGTGATGACCCCTCCAGCAGTTTCATCCACTTCTTCTTCTTCTTTCTTATCTCCATTCAATCATATTAGGGTATCAAGCTTGTAAAGCTTGAAACCATCATGACTGGGTGAAGTAGAATGCATCTGCCTTTGTCATTAAGACTGGGAGCACTACTCAGTGGCAGGCCGACTTAGCTCCAAAAGAAATGGCCGCCTTTGACATGAGGAACAGACGCCATGTGCAGCCGCTTCTAACATGGAGTACAAACACTGCTCATCCTGTATCCCAGGATTAGGAGCCCTTACAGGGTACTATCAGCCGGGCCAGCTGAACCCCACCTTTCATCCACGCTCATGTTAAGTGAGGTAGATCTCACACATGTATTGTGTGCAGCATCACGGTACATGCCACCCCAGCCACCCCCCTACTCCCCCTACCCCAACCAGTACTTCCCAGCAGCCCCCCCAGTCTACACCCCACCCCCACAGGGCTACCAGGGGTTTGTCATTCCAACTCAAGTGTTCCCCGACCAGCCTCCTGGTGAGTCTGGTGTTTACTACCTGGCTGTACTGGCTGCAATCTACCTCTCTTGTAGCTTTCTGTGTATCATCACACTTTGTACATGGCTTTATTGTACAGTAAAACTCTCTCTGTAAAGGACAACACCTAGTTGCAGAGCCAAAGTGTCCTTTAGAGAGAGGTGTCCTCTTACAGTACAACTACCTCTCTGTAAAGGACAACACCTAGTTGCAGAGCCAAACTGTCCTTTACGGAGAGATGTCCTCTTACAGTAGAACTACCTCCTTGTAAAGGACAACACCTAGTTGCAGAACCAAACTGTCCTTTACGGAGAGATGTCCTCTTACCAGAGAGTTGCTAAATAGTAAAAATTGTAATTTTGGAGATGAAAACTCTCCTTTATAGAGAGGTGTTCTTTAGTGAGAGTATTTTTTGGAGGTTCTTTTTTGTATCTATGTTTTAAATGTTTAAATACATTGAAAACTGTACATATATTTTGGGGTAACAAATGATGTTAACTAATTTCTATCATTATGATCCCCCCATGTTTCAAAATCAGCCAATATTCTTTATTTCTATTTCCAAAGATAATTTGTTGGTTGGAAGTTTATTCAGAAAACATACAGCCATATCAACCAATGATTTATTTAACTCCTGACCTTTCAGTGATCTGCTGTTACTCTCCTCAGGTGAATCTTCTTCTTTCTTATCTCCACTCAATCATATTAGGGTATCAAGCTTGTAAAGTTTGAGATCATGACTGGGTAAAGTAGAATCCATCTGCCTTTGTCATTAAGACTGGGAACACTACTCAGTGGCAGGCTGACTTAGCTCCAAAAGAAATGGCCGCCTCTGATATGAGGAACAGACGCCATGTACAGCCGCTTCTAACATGGAGTACAAACGCTGCTCATCCTGTATCCCTGGATTAGGAGTCCTTACAGGGTACTATCAGCCGGGCCAGCTGAGCCCAGGTTTTTTAGTGAGCTCGTTACTGCTCCCCCTCCTCCTTTTTCATCCGGGCTTGGGACCGGCAAAGGCGGAGTTCCTCAGGGGAATAAATATTTTGAATCCTAATTCTATATATATTTTTATGATGCATTAGCCAGCGTGCCATGTAAAGTGAGATATGTACAAACCAGCTGACTATAAATCAACCACGCGCACTATGTCTTTCCATAATTGAATGTTGTGTGGCAGCCAACACGGTGTACATGTACAATGCCCCACCCCCCTACCCTGGTATCAGCTCTCCCCCTATGTACGGACCTCCCAATGGAGGCATGACCACCAATGCTGGAGGTTTCACTCAGCCAGGACAAGGTGGGTGTTGTGTGGCCTTCCCCTTAGCTTCTTGACCAATTGTTTGGACAATTCTGGAATAATTTTAAAAATCAACGAGAATAGTTGATATTTATTCCGATAGATAGCGCAAGCCATCAGCAACTTTCAGTTCCACGATAAGGAGATGCCTTTTTTGTTTTCATTAGCTTCTTGTTTGATCTCCCTAGTTGTACACTATACAGTCACACTATGGTGTTTGTTGTATGAAGGTCCTAACACCCCAAGGTGATGTTTACAGATGCCAAGAGCATGGAAGCTGCACAGTCAGCCTACTACAACCCCTACAACCCTGGCAATGCCTACGTACCAGCCCCACCTCCCCCTTACAACCCTGCTAGTGCCCCCGCCTATGTAAGTCCACTGGTTGGTTACTGGAAGGCATATTATCCCATTGTATAATTATACAAGGTCATGGACACTAAATTCATAGATCAAATACACAATCTAGGTAGGGTTGGAATACAGATCCTGTCTTGAGGCTCCCATACATTCCAAGAGGTGGTCTGGTGAGGTCTCTTTGGTCCTGTAGATGGTACATTGTGTCTTTACACCATCCTGGAAGAGAAACAGTCTTGTATGGCTTCCAGTTTTGAGCCTGGAAATACAGCTTGTAGCCTGTCAGTTCATCCCACATTCCAGAATAGCTCCAGGCTTATGGTTCAGATACCAATGATGGGATGTTGTACTTGAATGTATGGTGAGCCCATGTTAGGACCCCCCGCTTGGTTTATATATCGGTTCTTATTTTGTTAATTTGAATCATAAAAGAAAATAAGACCTAATCCAAAAAATTTATTAGTTTGTGACGTTTCGGCAACAACATTGTCACCATCATCAACTGATGACAAATGATGGTGACAATGTTGTTGCCGAAACGTCATACGCTAATAAAATATTTGGATTAGGTCTTATTTTCTTTTATTATAATCTATAATCAAAATTGTGCTTTATCGTTAATTTGAATCCTTCAGAAGTCCATCCAGAATTCAGGGTATATCTTGTCTTTTAATAAAGATAATATACTTCTATACATGGTAGGTCTTGTATTCTTTGATGTGAAATTGGATACTTCAACATTGTGATCCAATGGGAGAATGGTAAAATGTAGTTCCCAGCCATATTTTGGGAGACAATAACGAGCATGTGTGTTGAGGTAGTTTACAATGGTATTGTAGGTACCCCAGACACTCAGTCTCCCAACAATAGGAAGAATACATTGGATCCTCCCATTGTTGCAGTAAACTGATATTTGCTCGAACACAATACCCTCCCAAGATAGCGTGGGGCAACTAGATGCAATATTGGACCGTTATTGGGATATATATGAGTGTATATTCTATAATGTATATATACCATACAGTAGAACTAACTCCCTGTAAAGGACAACACCTAATTGCAGAGCCTAGGGAGAGGTTTCTTCTTACCGGAGAGTTGCTAAATAGTAAATATGACAATTTTGCTAATGAAAACTATCCTTTGAAGAGAGGTGTCCTCTAACATGATTGTCCTCTCATAAAGGTTCTACTGTATATATATAAAAGTGGAAGACATTTATTAATTTTTTATAATATAATTACAGAGAACCTTAAAGCTTACACTAGCCTAAGGTTAGAAAGAAGAACTTTTTAAGGAAATAATCTGACCATAATTGTGGATGACAATATCTGTGGTTGACATGGTAACATCTTCTTCTTTCTTATCACCACTCAATCATATTAGGGTATCAAGTTTGTAAAGCTTGAAATTTGACAATCATCATGACTGGGTGAAGTAGAATGTGTCTGCCTGTGTCATTAAAACTGGGAGCACTACTCAGTGGCAGGCCAACTTAGCTCCAAAAAAAATGGCCGCCTCTGACATGAGGAACAGACGCCATGTGCACAGCCTCTCCTAACATGGAGTACAAATGCTGCTCATCCTGTATCCCTGGATTAGGAGTCCTTACAGAGTACTATCAGCTGGGCCAGCTGAGCCCAGGTTTTTTTAGCGAGCTTGTTACTGCTCCCCCTCCTCCTTTCTCATCCGGGCTTGGGACCGGCAAAGGCGGAGTTTCACATGGTAACATAAGATCTGACCATGATGTCTATGGATGACATGGTAACACAAGATCTGACCATGATATCTGTGCAGCCCCCGGAGCAGCCCCCACCCTACTACCAACAACAGCAGCAGCCACGGCCTTGAGAAGGAGCTGTGAGAGCCGGCTATAAAAATTCCACTTGTAGTGTTGTCTAGCTTCTATGTATCCTCTATCTCTATCTGTATAATGGATCTCTCCTTGTTTGTTATATCTCTACATATTTTATTATCATGGTTGCCAGTCAATAAACCTAGCACCAACCCACTCTGTGGATGTTTCATCCAGAGGAATCCCTTCAATCTGTTGGCCACAACTTTGTAACAGCAAATATCATCACCCTAGGACATAATAATTGTATTACAATGGGAGATAGACTTGGCTTGAGTGTAAAGTCAAACTGCTTTTCACATGTGTAGATATGTTGTGCACTTACAGTAAAAGCAGTCGCTAACTTCTACCCACCATGATTATCATGGCCTGTACCACGTGTACTAGGGATAAGCAAAAAAAGACTTGGCTTGAACTGCCTCTTACAACTTGTACCATTTTGGCATCAGGTGCTTTAGATTTTTGCATAGGGGGTCAGTGGAAGGATGGTCTACACTGTTGGTTTTCGACTGCTACAACCCAGGTTCGATTCCCCCATTGGGCCTTTTTTTCTGAAAAAAAAAAGCGCAAATGGCCCCTGATTCTTGTTAAAGTCCAACCCCACCAGCGAGTGCAAGTAACCAAACGGGGCTCTGGCATATCTGTAAGTGCAAAAGTCTAACTGCTTTTTTTTTTAATCAGAAAAAAAGTTCCCAATGTGGGAATTGAACCCAGGTCATAACGGTTGAAAACCAACGGTTTAGACCATCCTTCCACCAACTCCCAGGTTACATTATTAGACAAACATACTGCCTATGAGATATTATGTTGTTGTTGTTGTTGTTTCTTATCCCCTTGTGTAAAGATTACACGAATTCCATGAGTTCATGCTCCTCGAGTTGTTTTATGATGAGCAGCGGCCTCTCCCAAAGGTCCTGTTTAGTGCATCTAATGCAAGCCAAAATGTGTTCTGGAGCTACAGGTGCCAAGATACATTTTGGGCAAGTGGGGTAGATTTGTTGTTATTTTCTATCTTCAATGGCTTGAGATGGCCTGTTCTAATTATGATGGTTATAATCATCATAGCTATATATATATGTCACTAATTTTGAGATCATTGTAATATTATAGAAAAAGGATAAAGCACAATTTGGATTATAGATTATAAACACAAGGTAATAAGACCAAATCTAAATAAATAAATGCCTAATTCAGTATTCAGTACTTTTGTCTGAAGATGGTAACAACGCTGTTACCGAAATGTCACACACTATTTATTTATTTGGATTTGGCCTTATTACCTTGTGGTTATAGAAAAAGCTTTTTTCTTCACCCTCATCTATATTAAAAAGTAAACAAAGAAGTCTCTAATTTTGTTTTGAAGTTTATTACTTTTCTACTTAAAGATCTATGGTAAATATTTTTTAAAATGTGTAGAATATAGTTGAGAACATGGGTAAAAGGTTGCTGAGAAGTGTTATGCATATATGGCGGATATAACTGCTTTATAAAAATGTAATTAAGAGTCAAGCATCAGTATCACTATAAAAGGATGGAAAATTTGCCGGGAGGAAATTGATCCATAGAAGCATAGGGCGCCTCTCCCGTCAAAATTGCGGCGACGGTCAATAGATGGCATCAGTTTTTTTACGTTTATTTTAACGGGAGAAGCGCCCTATGCTTCTATGAATCAATTTCCTCCCGGCAAATTTTCCATCTGTATTCTAGCCATAGATATGGCCCAGCCACCTTGCCAGCAAACACCTCTTTGGTAGATTGTGAGGATTCCATTAGATCCTGTGTGGATCTCATGGAATAAAATCCGCCCTAGACTGACGAGGGCCATTAGCCCGAAACCATGGTCTCTAGGTGGACGCTTACCAGTTTGCCAAAGTTGGTGTTTGTGGCTTTGTCACCGACCCGAGGCCGCTAGTTTGTGGTGAAGGTCAATAGATGGTGTCCGTTTTTTTTTACGTTTATTTTGACGGGAGAGGCGCCCTATGCTTCTATGAACTATAAAAGGAAGTTCCAAAAATGCAATATAACAGCGGTATGGTAGATTAAACTGGTGAAACTGCTGGGAGGGTTCACCACTGATAAACCAGGCCCACCCCTTTAATTTTTCCATTGCAGTAAGGACAGTAGAAATTGTTTTATTTTAAAAAGAATATTACGTGTCTAAAATAGTTTCGTAATTTGATAATAGATGGCGCGCTAGTGCATCGTAAAATAATAATGTCAAAGAAGGAATAAAGCTAATGGGAACGAGATTTCTAAGGTCAGATTTATGAATGGTACTACCTCTATAGTTGTCACTATGCTCTTTCATAAATATTTGGTGGGGTCGGTGGTGAGTGGAAGGCTGGTCTCAACCATTGGTTTTCAACTGCTAAGACCCGGGATTGAATCCCGCATTGGGCAGTTTTTTCTAATTAAAAAAAAAAAAAAAGCTTCAATAGCTCCTTATTTTCTTTAGCGCTTAAAAATTTTAAACAACGAAAATAATTATAAGGGAATAACGTGCCACTATATACCATATATAAACTAAATAGTATCAATGGAGTCGGTGGAAGGATGTTCTAAACCGTTGGTTTTCGACTGCTACGGCCCGGGTTCAATTCCCGCATTGGACACTTTTTTTCTGATTTAAAAAAAAAAAATGCTTCAATAGCCCCTGATTCGTGTAAAAGTCTAGCCCCACCATTGAGTGCAAGTAACCAAACGGAGCTATTGTAAATTTATAAGTGCAAAAGTCAAACTGCCTTTCATGTGTGTAGACATGTGGTGCACTTACAGTAAAAGCATTGGTTAACTAACAACCATGATTAGCATGGACTGTACCACGTGTACTAGAGATAAGCAAAAAAATAATATTAACAAGCAAACAAAGAAGTCTCTAATTTTGTTTTGAAATGTGTAGAATATAATAGAGAACATGGGTAAAAGGTTACTGATAAGTGTTATGCATATATGGCTGAAATAACGGCTTTACAACAACAACCACAAAAATCTTTATTAAGACCTTTCAGTCTTATACAGATTCTCCAATCAGAAATGTAGGATACATGCAGGAAAAACAGTAATAGTACCTTAATGGTAATATGATATTTATATACAGGAAAAATTATATAAAGACAATCAAGCTAATAGATTAGTCTGGGTAAATTGGAGGAAAAGAAATTTATTATACATGGATTTACCACGGATTCACTGCAAATGAAGGTAAAAAAAAAAAAGCAAAAGCTAATCACAATCAATATTGAAGTCCAACCCCACAGCGAGTGCAAGTAACCAAACAGGGCTATGGCACATTTGTGAGTGCAAGGTCGAACTGCTTTTCACATGTGTAGACATGTGGTTCACTTACAGTAAAAAGCAGTCGCTAACTACCCACCATGATTATCATGGCCTGTACCACGTGTACTAGGAATAAGCAAAAAATAATAATAATAATATTGAGATAATAAAATTTATACATTGTAATTAAGACAATTAGGCTCATAAACAGATTTGAAAGGGTAAATCTGAGGAAGAAAAAAATAAAAAAGATACAAAATAAAGGGAAAAACACTGGAATTTACATATGAGATATGTGCAATAAGATTTTTCATCTTAATAAAATAATTTCTCAACTGATGAATAAAGGTTATAAGAATTTGAAGCGTGACTTTTTCACAGTATTTTCATTCATAGAAAGCGAAATATAAAAGAGATTAAGGGAAGGAAAGAAGAAACATTGTGTCAGGTCTTGTTGAATTATTTGGTAGCAGCTCTGATACAATCGAACAATCTTATATAACAACTTTACAAAAGGAATAAAGTTAACGGAGACAAGATTCCTAAGGTCAGATTTATAAATGGTACTACCTCTATAGTTGTCACTATGCTCTTTTATGAATAATTGGGGGGAGTCAGTGGAAGGATGGTCTAAACCATTGGTTTTACGATCACTACGACCCAGGATTGAATCCTAGGTACTTTTTTCCTATTTAAAAAAAAAAAAATCTCCAATAGCCCCTGATTCTTGCAAAATGCCAACCCCACCAGCGAGTGCAAGTAACTAAACAACCCTTGGCAGAGCTGACTGCTATAGGGCGCGTCCCCAGGTGGCGGATAGGGGAACGACCTTCAGATATGAAGGCCAGCTGCGAAACAAGCAGAATAACTGACGAATAAGCAGTCGCGGACCAACAGCAGCATTGTTAAAAGAGGAGTAGACCTCTTTAAAAATCCTGACTTCAACTGACCCAGTTGATAGACCTCAGCAAGGGTCCCACTCCAGGGATACGGAGGAGCTGCGTCTGTACTCATGTTAGAGTCGGCAGCAAAGGCGTCTGCTTCCATGTTAGGAACGGCCTCAAATTACAGGCAAAGTCAGACTTTCACCAAAGTGTGCCTGGATCATGGTGCCATGATCAACGAAAGCTGCACCCCTACACCCCATTCCATGAGATCAGATGTTGATTTGCATGCTGCATCGCCCGTCGCGCAGAATAAACAGGGGCGCGTTCAGGACTTAGGTAGAGGGTTCTGTCCGATAAGTATAATACAGTCTCCACAAACTTCTAACTTTGCAGCTTCCAAGCAATTGAGAATTTTGCAGTGCAACATAAATGGATTGTGCTCAACAGCAACAAAAATAAAATTAGAAGAAATAATGGAAATAGCTGAAAAACAAAAGATACAAATTATAGCCCTACAGGAAACCAAATTAAATGAAAAATACAATCTCAAATACAAAAACTACAATATCCTCAGAAAAGACAGAAATAAAGAAGGGGGTGGCCTTGCATTTTTAATCAAGAATTTGTACTATGAAGACATAGCCATTAATATTCCAAATACATCAGACCTCGAAGCCCAAGGTATCAAAGTCTACCTCAGTCAAAACAAAACCATCAACATATTCAATATGTAACATTTAAAATACAATATAACGCGGCTGATGATTGTAAAACGAAAATTGCAAATATACCGCGAATGTTTCTTTTATAAAAATCGAAATTTATTTCCAAAGAGAAATAGCGACATTTCTAACTTTAAGGATGAAGTATGGAAAGGTGAAACATGAAGAGTAATGGCGAACGGAAAAATAAAAAGTGTCCAGGGGCGGGAATCGAACCCACACCCTTCTGCTTACCGGGCAGGTGCCTTGTCCACTCGGCTACCCTGGACTAGCCGAGGGTAGCCGAGTGGACAAGGCACCTGCCCGGTAAGCAGAAGGGTGTGGGTTCGATTCCCGCCCCTGGACACTTTTTATTTTTCCGTTCGCCATTACTCTTCATGTTTCACCTTTCCATACTTCATCCTTAAAGTTAGAAATGTCGCTATTTCTCTTTGGAAATAAATTTCGATTTTTATAAAAGAAACATTCGCGGTATATTTGCAATTTTCGTTTTATATTCAATATGTATCACCCACCAAACAATAAACTTATTGACGATGGAACAATGGCTCAATTTCTTACAGACAACACTATTATTGTAGGTGACCTTAATGCCAAACATCAACTATGGGGATGTTCCATGCCAAACCCAAGAGGCAAAATACTTTCAAACTTATTTGACGACAATGCCTTCATGTGCTTAAATGATGGGAATCCTACCCACCATTCCTACAGCTATAATACTGCACAAGCACTTGATATAAGTTTCTCCAGTCCTGACATTTTCCACAAATGCAAATGGCAATTATTAAAAAGTATTGGAAGTGATCATTTGCCTATTTTGATAGAAATTAGCACCAAGACCAAAACAAGCTCAATTAAAGAAAAATTCTGGAACTTCAAAAAGGCTAATTGGAATCTTTACCAGCAAAACACCAATGAAGACTTTAGAAAAGCACCCACTAGCATAAAAGATCTGGAACAAAATTGGATATCTTTCAAAAACACCATTATTAAAGCAGCCAAAGTTTCAATACCAAGAGGTAATATTAAGAAATGGATTCCAAATTATACACACCAGGCAAAAGATATTCAAACACTTATAACTAAAAGAAATGAACTACAAAAAAGTGCACCCAAAACCAAACAAATTGTAGAACTGAACTGAACATTGTGAATGCAAAAATAAAAAGGTTATATGTAAATATGAAAAGGGAAAAATGGAAACAAACTTGTGAAAACCTGAACCCAAGAAACCCAAATACAAAACTTTGGCATTTGGCAAAACAAATTGACAGATCCCAGTCACAAACTGAAAACACAAATATGATTAAGAATACAGATGGTACCCCAGCAACTAATGACAAAAATGCTGCTAATCTTTTAGGTAATTCATATCAAATAAGTAGTAAAATCAAATTTGAAATAAAAGATAAGAAAGTTGAAAAAAAGGCCCGAAAGATTATTCATGACTGTAAAAATATCACCAGCACTCATAATATTTTCCATGAAAAAATCAATATGAAAGAGCTAGATTATGCATTAGAAAACACTGACCTAAACAAGACTCCTGGGCCAGATGGAATCCATGGCCAAATGATATCAAACTTGGGCAAAAATGGCAAAGAAAGACTTCTTGATATTTTCAATAACTCCTGGAAAACTGGAAAATTGCCTCAAGACTAGAAAACTGCAACAATAATTCCTATTAAAAAACTTGACAAATCTGCTGATGACCCAAAAAACTACCGACCTATCTCCCTCACAAGTATTTGCTGCAAATTAATGGAAAAAATTATACTCAGACGACTCACTTACCACCTCGACACAAAAAATCTCTTACCAGAAGAACAATATGGATTTAGGAAAGGACATGGGACAATAGACCAACTCTTATTTTTCACACAAAAGGTAAAAGATGCACAAAACAGAAAACCAACTAACCACACCATAGCTGCTTTTTTAGACCTTACACAAGCTTTTGATAAAGTATGGAAAAACAAGTTAATTACAAAATTATACAAGCATTTCAAAATTGATGGAAAAGCTATCACTTGGATAAATGATTTCCTTAAAAATAGATACATCAGGGTCAAATATAATGGAACTCTATCTAAAACCTTCAAATTGTACCAAGGATTACCACAAGGATCAGTCCTTAGCCCAACTCTCTTCACCCTATTTATTGCAGGCATAGAAGAAAAAATTTCACATAAAACCAATATTGGACTTTTCGCTGATGACATTATTCTATGGAGCAGTAACACTAACTGGAAAAAAGCTGAAAGGGATTTGAACAAGACTCTTCTCCACCTAGAAAAATTTGCTAATAAACATAAATTAGAATTTAACCCCCAAAAATCTGAAACCTGTCTTTTTACTACCGATAAGAAACTATACAAAATAAGGCCAAAAATTATTCTGAAAGAACAACAATTACAATATAATAAACATCCTAAATATCTTGGCTACACCCTGGATCCAGAAATTAACTCCAGTAAACATATTGAAGAAGTTATTAGAAAAGGAAGAGACCGACTAAAAATCCTGAAATATATTTCAGGAAGAGAGTGGGGAGCCGATGCAACCACACTAAAATTAACTTACACATCTCTAATTAGACCTATCCTGGAATATGGATATCAAATCTATGGTACAGCATCTGAAACAAATCTAAAATCACTGGAAAGGATACAACTAAGTGCAGCTAGAATTATTACAGGTCTTCGAAATACCTGCCCTAACGATATTGTACTTTACGAGGCAGACATTATGCCCTTAAAGGATAGAAGAAGCTACAATCTGCCAAAATATATAAACAAAATCAAGAGTTATGGAAACAAACACAGAACTTCCAATTACATACTTAATTGGGAATCCAATCTAAGACTCAAAAAAGAAGGCCCTCTCCACCTGGCCAAAAGAAATGGATTTTTAAAATATAAAGTAGAAAAAAATTATTTAGCAGAAAAAATTTCTCCATGCGAACCACTACAAAATGTTATTTTTAATGCCTCTTTAAATGAACCCACCAACAAACAATGCCAAAATCGGGAATACTTAAAACAATTATCATTAGAAATAATTAATAACATTCCTAAAAATGCAATAACTATTTATACCGATGGTAGCAGAGACGAGCTAGGACACACTGGCAGTGGCTGTCTCATCAAAACCACAAATGGCATTGAGAAAATGAACAGAAGAAACCCAGATTTTTGCTCAGTCTTCAGATCAGAACTTATAGCCATCTATGAAGCCTTAAAATCCATCAGAAATACTAATTATCAAGATATCTGGATTCTTACTGATAGTAGAAGTGCCATACAACACTTGAGTCACACAGGGGAACTCAGAGACAAAGTAAGCAGGAACATAATTGGCTATCTCCAAAAACTCTCAAAAACCTCAAAAATTCACCTTCAATGGATACCCTCACATGTTGGAATTGAAGGCAATGAAGCTGCTGATGTGCTAGCGAAAAAAGGCACAAAAGAACCCTTGCCACAGAAAAATAAACTTACTTTTAAAGAAATAGAGACAGTAGCCAAAACAAAAATAAACAAGAACTGGAGGATCCCACCTAAGCACAGTTGGTACAGTGGAGTGAACCCAGGAGGAGCTCTGAACATCAGAAATAGACAGCATCAAACAACACTAACAAGATTTAGAACAGGCCATCTCAAGCCACTGAAGATAGAAAATAATAACAAAATCTACCCCACTTGCCCAAAATGTAGCTTGGCACCTGCAGCTCCAGAACACATTTTGGCTTGCATTAGATGCACTAAACAGGACCTTTGGGAGAGGCCGCTGTTCATCATAAAACAGCTCGAGGAGCATGAACTCATGGAATTCGTGTAATCTTTACACAAGGGGATAAGAAACAACAACAACAACAAACAAAGCTCTGGTAAATTTGTAAGTACAAAAGTCAAACTGTTTTTCGCATGTGTAGACATGTGGTGCACTTACAGTAAAATAATTGGCTAACTAATAACCATGATTATCATGGCCTGTACCATGTGTACTAGGGATAATAAAAATTAATATTTGGAGGTTAGGATTGAAGAGGTATGGGTCTGCTGTGACATGGATGAACATTGCTACTCACGGACTGATGGTTCCTATGACTGTAAGTCCAGACAGGTCCAGCAGTGGATGTCAACACAATCCAGAAGGTCCTTAGTCCTAGGTGACAAATGGTATTGAGTCAGTTCAATCTGCCCTTGGTATCAAAGGTCCAGGTGTAGATTCAGCAGGTAGTCCTGGTCAACAATGACGGCTGTAGTTAACAAACTGGAGAGATGGCTACACCCGGTCCTTCTATGATCTTTAAGAATGCAGAAGGTCTCTCTAAATACACTCATGGATAAAACTTGAAGTGGAAATTCTTTGATTTTTAGCCGGTGCTTTATTTTTTTTCAAGTAGACAGGGGCAATTTTGTTCACACTTGGTTATCTTTTTTGTCTTCAATAAAGCTCACTGTGTATTAAATATCTTTCAAGAGTTATTGTCCCAATCCCAATATACATACTAAATGGTACAACTTCCTTAAGTGTTGTCCATGAGGGTATTTATCACATCTTCTTTCTTATCTCCACTCTCAATCATATCTGGATGAAGTAGAATGCGTCTGCCTTTGTCATTAAGACTGGGAGCACTACTCAGTGGCAGGCTGACTTAGCTCCAAAAGAAATGGTTGCCTCTGACATGAGGAACAGACATCATGTGCAGCTGCTCCTAACATGGAGTACAAACGCTGCTCATCCTGTATCCCTGGATTAAGAGCCCTTACAGGGTACTATCAGCCGGGCCAGCTGAGCCCAGGTTTTTTAGCGAGCTTGTTACTGCTTCCCCTCCTCCTTTTTCATCTGGGCTTGGGACGGCCAAAGGCGGAGTTATTTATCACATGATAACTTGACCCTTCAAACAGCTCGAAGAGTGTGAACTCATGGAGTTCTTGTAATCTTTACACAAGGGGATAAGAAACAAAAACTTGACCTTTCACTTGTTCAATTTTCAAAGGGTAATAAAGGTTTATTTATTTTTTGAAAAAGATCAATCTATAAATAAATATATTTATATAATAAAAGGCCTATATTCTTTTGAACCCCAATATGTATGCCTTTTATTATATAGAAGTTTATATATATTGCACATATATAGATATGGAGATACATGCTATATTCTAGTTTTTGATTCTTCAAACTATTTAAAAATCCTGAGTTCAACTGACCCAGTTGATGGACCTCAGCAATGGTCCCTCTCCAGGGATACGAAGGAGCTGTGTCTGTACTCATGTTAGAGTTGACAGTAAAGGCTTCCATGTTAGGAACGGCCTCAAACTATAGGCAAAGTCAGACTTTCACCAAAGTGTGCCTGGATCATGGTGCCATGATCAATGAAAGCTGCACCCCTATACCCCATTCCATGAGATCTTTTTTTTTTTTTTTTGCTCATCCCTAGTACACGTGGTACAGGCCATGATAATCGTGGTGGATAATTAGCGACTGCTTTTACTGCGCACCACATGTTTACACATGTGAAAAGCAGTTCGACCCATGAGATCATGAAATCATGGAACTTGTGTAATCTTTACACAAGGGGATAAGAAACAACATGTAAGATGAAATTTGAATAATACAGTATAAACTAAGATACTAATCATGAAATGGTAATAAGCTGCTAAATGATGACATGGTGTGGTGATATATGACATACACAAAGATGATAGCAATTACATTATAAATTATAGATATGAAGTAATAAAATATAATAAGAGACCTGGAGAAGACTAGCATGGAGGTCTGTTGAGTAGCTGTGACCAAGAGACCTGGGATAGACTATTGAATATGTGGGTCCTAACTTGTTTGAAATATCAAACAACTAAATTTATACTCCATAACAACTAAACGACTTTACCCCTCCTGATGTCCGCTTTGTGCACATACACATAGACTTTGTAGGCCCTCTACTTCTCTCAGGTGGCTATAGGAACCCTTTCTAATGTGTAAGCCACTTTACAAGTTGGCCCAAAGATCTTTCAATACTCAAACTGACAAAAGTTACTTTTACGGGGTATCGCACAAAAAGCAATAACTAGGGCCTACAGTAAGAGTAACTTAAACACAGAAAAAGGTACACTCAAGAGTACCACACCAACAACAAAAGGGGGTAAAAAAACATGATTTGTTAAATAAAAAACAGTACTTATCTTTTATTTGCAGCGTTGATAAGGAGCAGACCAGAGTTTCACAGGTATGCGAGGAGAATCACCAGACAAGCACACAGAGAACGCTTTAAACGTTTCTCTTCGAAAACCACTCCACGACTCCCGCATTCCGTTTCAACCCTCTTTTATGTACAAACATAGCCACATTCGTCCAATGAGAAGGCGTGGGAGATCAGTTCACTTAACAAATTAACAACATTCTTCCTGCATAACTGAGAAGATTAAAACTGCTATGTTTGTCAAATAATTTGACAAAACAACCACAATAGCGACCAATTTCCTTATAGACTGGATGTTATATTTCAATGCCTCTAGACACATTGCCACTGAACTATAGTTCGAATTGTAGCTGTTGAGTGAACTGATTTGACTTCTCTGACCCAACTAGATTAGGAGTTCACCTTACCACTGTTTTAAATAGCATTGTAGAGAGCTTTCACAGGCAACCAAAGTCCGCGCTCTCGATTTCAAGTCAAGAAGAAATGGTCCATCACTTTATCCCTCGTTCTGCTAGGTATCTGCACTTTTGTCAAGGAAGACTTGAGAGATATTGCCGCAGAGCTGATATGAGCCTATCACTTCCAGTTTCCTTCTTTGATATTGGAATCTGTGGACTCTACCATATGGGAAATGCATGAATGACTATAAGTTTAAATTCTGGACATTTTAGTATATATCTATATGAGAATAGATATATATTTATAACTCAGGTTCCTGGAGCGCAGAACGCCAACTACCAGGAAGTATATGATGACCTTTACTATCAAACCTCCCTTTGAAAATTAAACGATTTATAGCCCGTCAAAGGATTCTATGGCTACCTTTCCGCGAGGATATCACGGGATTTTGGAACAGCGACCCTTTAAATTGCTACTTCTGCAATGTTGGCATCCAAGACAATTTGGTCCACTATCTATTCCATTGCCCATTCCTACATGAAAAGAGACTGGAAATTCGCGAAATTTCGGAGCTAGCTCACTACAATGAACAACATGTATATAAAATCTTTAATGCTCTCCTGCTGGATAAAACATTTGTTTATAAATATTTTAAATTTTTCAAGGCGATTGATAAAATGAGAGAAGAGGTGCTCAACTCCACAGACAACGGCTGATTGCTCCCCCTCCCCTCTAAATTGCTTTTCCTCCTCACTCATGTACATATATAACCTTTGGGGGAATCCCCTTGTAAGGCAATAGTGTCTTAATAAAGGATTTTGTTGTTGTTGTTGTTGTATATGATGACCTAGCTAAGCACAAAGGGCAATAGTTTTTCAAGATATCGAAACAGAATAAATTTGTTTATAATATAAATGTATATCATCAGTTGCAGTTATGTATTTCACGCAATAATATAATAATAAGTGGATCTAAAGCTTTAAATATTATACGCCAAAGTTTAATCCAATAAAATATACCACATATAAGGTAAATTCTTAAGCCTGATATATTTCGATTAATTTGTTCACAGATAAATTAACATCTAGATTATACTCCGAATACAAATTGTTAGGTCTTACCCAGACGCTATTCGTGTACTTTGTCTACTCAGGATGCCACAAAGATACACATGTGAGTTCGAAGGGATTGCAGCTAAAGTTAACGCTTTATTGTATCTCACTTAACAGAAGGAATACAACAGTGGGACTTGCCTTCAAACTCCCGTCAGAGGAATTCTTGGTGCCGTGGACGTCCTCTTGTGAAGCGTTCTGCTCCACACTATACACATGCAGCCTGGCCCACACCGCCTTGTAGGTCGCTCCAATGTCAGTTTCTCCTGGCACCGCCTTGTAGGATCATCCACACGCCCTGAGGCAAGTCGCCACGTCTTCTCCTTGCCGCAGATGTCACCAGACTCTATCCTCTCCGACACAGGAATGCTGTTTTTAGTGCCTGCCACATGGCAGCGGGGGCCGCTAGAGTCCACCCCTCTTTCCCCAACTTTACTCTAGTATCTTGGCCTTGTCATCCATGTAACAATATTAATAAATAATTTACCTATATATATGACCTTTTTTGTACCATAATATGAAGGTATATGTATATAACACAAGGAATTTATTCACATATATAATGCCAATTTAGATTATGCTCAAAGCACATGGTCAAATAATTGACCTATGACCTTATGTATAATAATAGAATGTGTTTATCATTATGCATGTAACCTGATTCTCGAATGAAGAACATCTATATGGATATCATCCTCTTGGATGGAAATATGTCCAAACCATAAGTTAGGGTTAAGCATGGAATAAAGTGAGATTTTCTAATCCCATCAAATATCCACTTCAAAATCGACATTTAAACTCTTACAATCTCCTGTTATCTTTATGTAACGCAATCTGAGAGGTATTTATAATCCAGTTTCTGGAGCACTGAACGTCAACTACCAGGGCCATTCGACTTACTAATATGAACTAGTGGTAAGCGCAATTAATCGCATCCTGAGTGTATTGCTGAACCAGTTGACCAGGAAGTTCTTCTATGCTGAGGTTGAGTCTGGGAAACTGGCCATAGATGTAGAGTTGGGGTGGGTCAGTCCAAGCAGGATAGTTGTTTACTTCCTATGTCCCAGGAAAGCTGAGCAGCGCTGAAGAGGAAATATCAATTGTTTTTGGTTCTTCTAAACAGTGAGAGCAGGTTAGGTTTGTTTCGGGATTTCCAAGTGCAATGTCTTCTAGGACATGACCATGGCCTGTGAAGATGGTAGTGATGGCCTTTCCATAGCGGATTTTCGGTCGAAATATTTTAGATGTAGAACGACATTTGAAAATTATCCCGCATGTGTTTCTTTTGAACGAAAAATCGAAATTTATTTTAAGGAGAAATAACGATTATTTCTAACCTTAAGGATGGAGTATGAAAGGATGAATTGTGAAGAGCAATGATAAACGGAAAAATAAAGTGTCCAGGTTCCCATCCCTGGATAATTTTCAAATGTCGTTCTACAATCATAAACAGCATTATATTGTACTAGCGGATGTGCCTGGCTTCGCCCGGGTTTTACCCGAGTGAATGTTTGTCTAACGAACATTTGTTAAAACAATTCTCTATAAACTTATTAAAAAAAAAAAAGATATATTTTGATAATTTGAAACTCGTAAATTTGAATCTCTCGATAAACTGAACATTTTTTCCCGGTCCCTGTGTGCCGTGTCATCCTGAATTTTCTCTTTCCTAATTTTCTACATTAGAAAATCATAGTTTTATCTAGTGAACATTTTTTCCTGGTCCCTTGAAAAATACTCGATAAGTTGAATAAAATCAATATTAATTGGTTCCCTCGGTAATTGGAAGTTAAAGGAATAGTATCTTCGCCTTGGAATTGTATCATTATTCTTGTCTCAAATAAATTGCCGTGTCATCCTGAGATAATCTCACTTTTGATAAATAATATTTAAGATAACAAACTTATATAGTGATAAGAAAACTTGTTATCATCGTCACAATGGGGGCGCTGCTTGCGAGTTAAATCTACAAATCTGCAAATAACTCTAAGGATATTCAAGATATTCATGAAATTATTTTTCAAAAACCTTCCCGGTGATATACCTAATAATATCCCAAAATTTCACGGCGATTGGATGTATGGTTTTTGAATCTATAGAGTACAGACAAACAGACAGACAGACATTCAATTTTATATATATATAGATTATAATTTTTTTAGATGGTTTGGAGGGAAGGCAATTCTCCTGAGTTATCTGGTAGAGTAGTCCTGGGAATATATATATTTCTGTTCATGCCGCTAGATCAGGCATATGCAATTGGTTTCGAGCATATGTTGGGGAAAGTTGGCAGAAGTAGTAGAATTCTTATTGCCCTGTCTGCTCGTTCCTTGCCATTAACTCCACTCTGTCCGCATAGCTAGCACAGCTTAATGTGGGTATCTCTATTCAAGACTGGTATTATTTTCGCCACTAATGATGTTCATGTTGGTCCAGAGGGGCATATAAATGCTAAAGCCCATCTGAAGTTCAAGAGTTCAATGGTCACACCCGCATTTGTTGGATTTACTTCGCGATTTGAGAAACAGAGATAATTTCTAAGAGTACAGCTCCACTATTTTTGCTATATATATTTATTGCTATGTAATTTTAAAAATGCTGTGTGCTCTAAAATGAATAAACTTAATGAATCTGATGTTATACCTGTTTATATAACTCGAACTGTTGGACTCGATTAATTTAAAAAAGAAAGTAGGAATGAAAAGAAGAATTTTGTAATTCCCTTGACCTTCTGCTATGGAACCTCTTGGTTGGCCTGTTTTTCCGCCAATATAGTTGTTAGTGAAAGGCACGCCCGCGCGACGAAGAGATCTTCAGTTTTCAACCAACACCACCGCCGAGGGACGGTGGCGACGTCACGGTCGGCGCGCATGCGCGGCGGCGGCGGTCACGTGGGAAGCACGGGCGTGGGCCCTTCGAATTCTGACGGCCAACACGGACTGACTTCCTTCCCAATCCATCCTTTTCAATCGAACATTTTTTAACTTCTTTAATTACTAAAATTAATTTGTAACATAATATTTATATCTATATTTATCCTGAATAAAATTTAAAATATCAAGGATGATTAATTGAATCATTCTTTCAATACCAAACGAACCTGTCATAGTGTACCATTCAAAAAGTGTACCGAATATTGTGGCGAGCCCTGCCAGGATTTAAGATGGACAAACTCAAGAAAGCTTGTGAGACGAAAAAGAGGACTTTGGAAAGTGTTATTGCAGAAGCAGATGGCGAACTTGGAAAGCAAGAACCAAGCCTAGAAATGTTGATGTCTCTACGACCAAAGCTCCTCAGATGTAAAGACAGGTTCTTAATTGCCAGTGATTGTCTCATCGAACAACTGATAAAGGCGGATAGAGAAGATGAAGAAATTGAAGATGTCGATATCGTTCAAGCGAATCTATTTGGAAGGTCTGAAGGCGTTTTGCAAAAAATGGAACAATTACTAGCAAAACCAACAGTAGACCGAGAATCAATAGTTTCCGGGGGGAACGAAGGAAAGTCAAATCTTCATCGACTTCCGAAGTTGGAACTACCGAAATTTGGAGGAGAAGCACGGGAGTGGCTGCAGTTCTGGTCAGCCTTTCAAACCGTCCACGATGATGACTTCATTTCGGCCTGTGTCAAGTTCCAATACTTACAAAATTGCATGATAAAGGGATCGGTGTCGGAGGAAATAGTTTCATCCTTTCCAAACTCAGCGGCAAATTATCCACTTGCCATCAGCACTCTTAAGGAACGTTTTGGCCGTGAAGACATGTTGGTGGAAGTGTACGTAAGGGATTTGATTGCTATCACTTTGGAAAATGCTCATGGAAGGAACACGACACCTTTTTCGACTGTGTACGTTCGGTTATCATCACAACTACGAGCGTTGGGATCTTTAGGAGTCACAACAGATAAATGCGCTGCTATTCTGTACCCCATGGTGGAATCAGCTTTACCTGAAGATCTCTTCGTCGCGTGGGAAAGGACTCGTCATCATCACAAGCCTGATGAAGATGGAAAGCATAATTCAAGTGAAGCCCTCCTGGAGAAGCTTATGGAATTCCTAAAACACGAAGTTGAGGGAAGTGAAAGAATGCGTTTGGCTCGTCAACCGTTTTCGAGTTCGTATCCATCACAATTTAATCGAGATAAGCCGCCCAAGCCGAAGACATCTGTCGCCACCGCTGCAAGTCTGGTAGTTGCTGATGGGAAGTCAAATAACGCTTATAAATGTGTATTTTGTGATGGAAAACATTGGAGTGAACAATGCTGTAAAGCCATGTCAATGTCTCTTGAAGCAAGAAGGAAAATAATTCAAGAGAAACAGTGTTGTTATTCTTGCTTGAAGCCCGGACACTTTTCCAAGTATTGCAGAAACGTTGTGAAATGTGTCATCTGTAGTAAAAAACACAGGGCAATCTTATGTCCAGTGTCAAAAGGCAGCCAAAAATCTGATGGGATTGAAGAGAGAAGTAAGAACATAAATGCATCCGTGGACATGTCGAATCAAATTCGGTGCCAAGATGTCTTACTTCAAACAATCATGGTAAAGATTAATGGCGAAAATAAATCAAAAGTTGTTCGAGCAATGTTAGATAGTGGATCCCAGAACTCATATGTATTGGAACAAACTGCTTCCGAAGTTGGACTCACTATGCTCGGGAAAAAGGAAGTTGTACACTTACTATTTGGTGGAGTGAAATCGAGACCACAGCAGCACAAGCGGTATCGAATCTACATTTCTGATGTGGACTCCAAGTACAACTGCAATTTTGAAGTACAAGACTGCTCAACGATTTGTAGTGCAATGCCTTCCGCTCAACCTACCGAATGGATGACGGAACTTCGATCAAAGGGAATTGACTTGGATGTCTATAGGTCGAACACGGAGATTGAACTACTACTAGGAGCAGACGTATACGCCAAGCTACTAACAGGAAAGAAAATAGAATTGGAATCTGGTCCCGTCGCTCTCGAAACGAAGCTGGGCTGGACTGTTAGTGGAAAGGTTTTGGGAAATGTTCAAACAACTAAATCTCAATCATCAGTTCTGTCATGCTTAGTCCGTGATGCAACAATACAAGATCTTTGGAGATTAGATGTCATCGGTATCATGGAACCCATGAAGGAAAAGAGCAAAGAAGAGTTGGCAGTTGCAGCGTTGGAACATTTCAACCAAACAGTGAAACAGAATGAAGATGGTCGATATTCTGTCAATTTACCTTGGATAGGAGGACACCCACCACTCCCTAATTACAAGCTAATTTCGGAGAAGAAACTTGAATCTACTACTGCAAGATTAGAAAAGTTGGGAGTTTTGTCAACCTATCACGATGTTTTCAAGTCCTGGGAGGATGAAGGAATAATAGAGCGTGTCGATTCGGAATCTGGACATGTTCTGAGCCATCATGGAGTAATCAAACCAGAAAGCCAATCTACTCCTGTGCGTCCAGTATTCAATGCCTCATTTCGCACAAAAGGAAACCCTTCACTCAACGATTGTCTGGAAGTTGGACCAAATATGTTAGAAAACATTCCAGATATCATTACTCGTTTTCGTCTCGGTCCAGTGGCAGTAACTTCTGATATTAGAAAGGCATTCTTGCAAATCGAGGTCGCTGAAGAAGACAGAAACTACTTACAGTTTTGGTGGTACAAAAATCAGAAATTGGAAGAAAAGCAAATGTACCGTCATTGTCGTGTCGTCTTCGGAGTATCAAGTAGTCCTTTTCTTCTCGCTGCGGTAATTGATCATCACCTAAGCACTTATGAAGATGAATACAAGAAAACGATTGATATTCTGAGAAGGTCAATGTATGTTGACAATTGCGTCGCTTCCGTTGGATCAAAAGAAGATGCTTTGAAGTTCAAGGAAGAATCAGTTGAAATATTTGGAACAGCAAAAATGGACTTAAGAGAATGGGAAATTGGTCCATCGTCTGAAGAAAAGCAAGTACCCGTACTAGGTCTGTTTTGGAACCTGAGGACTGATGAGTTAACTTGTGATCTTAGGAGTTTTGCGAAGAAAATGGAACCGGGAAAAGTGACAAGAAGGAAGATATTATCGGCAGCTCATTCATTGTTCGACCCGATTGGATTCACTTGTCCGTTCACAATCATTCCTAAGATGTTACTTCAAGAATCTTATGGGGTCAAAGCTGGATGGGATACAGACTTATCGGAAGACATCAGTCGAAGATTCAATGCATGGTTGAGTCAGTTAACTGAGGTGGACAAATTGAAAATTCCTCGCTGTGTTGTTCAATCTCAAGATAGAAGAACATGGACATTGCATGTTTTTGTGGACAGTAGCAACGCGGCGTTTGCAGCTTGTGCCTATTTACGAAGTGGATTTCCTGGGAGTGTTCAAGTTCAATTACTCATGGCTCGTTCGAGAGTAGCTCCTATGAAGAATACCACTATACCAAGGCTAGAATTGGTTGCATGTGAAATTGGATCTAGATTGGCTGTCCACATAAAATCAATGATGGAGTTCGAAGATATACCAATTACATTGTGGACAGACTCTACTACTGCTTTAGCATGGATTAAACGTGATATGAACTGGTCAGTGTTTGTCGCAGGAAGAGTAAAGAAGATTCGACAAAATTCAAGCGTAATTGATTGGAGGCACGTTCCTGGTAAAGAAAATCCTGCAGACATCCCCTCACGTGGAGCTTCAATCTCACAATTGATTACTACTAGATGGTGGGAGGGACCAGTTTGGCTTAAGAAAGAAGAACAATTTTGGACACAGTCTGTAGAAAAGGAGTCAATCGAAGAAGTCAATAGTGAACTGAGAAAGGCAGTCGTCACACACTGCAACATAGAAAAGGGAGATATGTTGGCGAAGATCACTCAGTTCTCTAATTATCACAAAATTCTTCGGATGGTTGCACACTGGAGAAGATTTCTGGATTGGCTGCAGAGAAAACGTTCAAACAAAATTACAAAAGGCCCTATTACGATGGAGGAAATGACATTAGCTGAAGAAAGGGTGATCAGATTGGTTCAGCAGTGCTCGTTCGAGGGAGTCAAGGATAAGAAATTCAAGAACCTGCGTGTTTATGAAGATGAAAGTGGACTCTTGCGGGTAAAGTGCCGTTTCGTCCCCGTGGAGAAAGTAGATGCACACTCTTATCCAATGGTGATGCCTTCGAATGGAGTTACAGGTCAGCTAATTTGGAGTTACCATCGACTAATGTGCCATGCTGGAGTTCAGTCATTGCATGCAAATTTGCGGGAAAGGTACTGGATTCTAAACAGCAGACGCACAATTCGCAACGAAATTCGTCCGTGTGCACGTTGTCGTCGTTTCCGAGCACAGCCTTGCTATGTTGAAGAGGGACCTTTACCGAGGGACAGAGTTCGAGTGGGGCCAGCGTTTGATGTAACTGGAGTCGATATGACAGGTCCACTACATCTAAAAGGAAACAAAAAGTACTGGATTGCAATTTTTACCTGTGCTACTTACAGAGCAATCCATCTAGAGCTGTGTACTTCCCTTACTACGGAAACATTTATTGGAGCAATGCGCAGGTTCGTAGCTAGAAGAGGAAGACCATCTACGATATACTCGGACAATGGATTAAACTTTGTTGGGTGCAAGAACCTGTTCAGTTCATTGGATTGGAACAAGATTGTGGAATATGGAGCAATCAATCGCATATCGTGGAAGTTCAATCCACCAACGGCCTGTTGGTGGGGAGGTTTTTGGGAGCGCATGATCGGGATCGTCAAGCAGCTACTTAGGTCAGTGTTGGGATCTGCACGTGTCACTAACGAAGAATTACAGACACTGCTTTGTGACGTGGAAGCTGTAGTGAATAACCGTCCACTTACGTATGTATCAGAAGATGATGATGAATTGGCGCCTCTAACCCCAAACAAACTTATTAACAACTGTGGAAGCTCAATTTTACCAGAAGCCGATGAAGTAGAACGGGATTCAATGGTTTCTCGCTACCGAAATATGCAAGCTTGTAGAGATGAACTTAGAGCCAGATTCACGAAGGAATACTTAGCAATGCTGGTTCATCATGGAAAAGCAAGAAAATCACGGAGGATTGAGGTAGGAGAAATAGTACTTATAGGAAACGATCAAAAGAGAAGGATTGCATGGCCATTAGGAAAAGTGGAGGAGGTGCTACCTGGGGCCGATGGACAAGTTCGAGTCGCAAGAGTGAAGACATCATCGGGAGTTTTTCTTCGTCCGGTACAGCGACTTTTTCCGTTAGAAATAAAACAAATTTAGATTGGCCTCTACTATAGCCAAGAAAATATAGTATTAGAATTTAATTTATCAATTAAATTGGTGGGAGGAATGTTAGTGAAAGGCACGCCCGCGCGACGAAGAGATCTTCAGTTTTCAACCAACACCACCGCCGAGGGACGGTGGCGACGTCACGGTCGGCGCGCATGCGCGGCGGCGGCGGTCACGTGGGAAGCACGGGCGTGGGCCCTTCGAATTCTGACGGCCAACACGGACTGACTTCCTTCCCAATCCATCCTTTTCAATCGAACATTTTTTAACTTCTTTAATTACTAAAATTAATTTGTAACATAATATTTATATCTATATTTATCCTGAATAAAATTTAAAATATCAAGGATGATTAATTGAATCATTCTTTCAATACCAAACGAACCTGTCATAGTGTACCATTCAAAAAGTGTACCGAATAATAGTTTTTTGGCGTATATATATATATAAGGTCTATAGTTCCTAGTCCAGGTTGAGTAAGATCCTGGACCTAAACACTCCAGGATGTATGAAATTCAGGCCTTATTTGTAGGATACCATATCAACTCGTATCCTTCAGTTCTTCATACCACCGCGCTCTGTTATCAGTTGATTCAACAATTGTTACGCAAACTTTGACTTTAATCATCATCGATGCTACGTCACTACTATTACAAAGCTTCCAACTTCTACCTTCAACCTTTCTGTTATGTTTTATCGCTAGCTTGTGTTAACAATATTTGTATTGGAACAAGTCGTTCCTTAAATAAATATATATTTGTTTATATCTAAAGGGATGTCCTCGTAACTACAACATACGTGAGTACAAAAAACAACTAGAAATCCTTAAAAGAAACATCGTATTTTGCTAAGCCTATATCAATTTGGTAGCAGAGCGTGGTTTGGGCGCGCAAATTGGACTAACCGCCAATTGATCCATTTAAATCAAAAAGAAATTAAATAATTGGACTAACCGCCAATTTAGAAAGAAAAAAATTGAATGAAAATGGATACATATAACTTAGAAAAAATCGAACAGTTAACAGAAAACAACTATACAACGTGGTCCATGAAAATGGAAGCAATTCTAGATTCAAAAGATCTCTTCGAGGACGTAATTGTTAATGACAAGCCAGACTTTACAAAAAAAAAAAAAAAAACTAGAATATGATATTTGGAAGAAAAAGAATCGGGAAGCATACAGCCTGATAATATTGTCACTTTCGGATGACTTAACAATCATCTTTCGAGGCGATAAAAGGGCCAAAAGAATTTGGTACGACATAAAGAAAAGGTTTGAAGGATCTCTAGAAAATAAAAGGATAGACCTAATGTTGGATCTAGCCAGACTAAAATTGAACCCAAATGAAAATGTTAACATGTATATTGTACGAGCACAGAAACTGGCACAAGAGAGCGCCCAGCTAGGAAAGACTGTAACAGAAAGAGAACTTGTACGATACATTGTTGAAGGACTCACACCTAACTTTGACACGATCACAGCAGCACTGTCAATAAACAGAGAAATCTCCTTACCAGACTTGAGACAAGCTCTACTGGATTTCGAGAAGAAAAGACAGGACAGAATCAAAAATCACGAAAATGCTTTCAGATCATCAGGCAACCAATTCAAAGAAAAGTCATGCTACATTTGCAAAAGAAAAGGACATTTCAAGAAAGACTGTTGGTTCAACCCTAACAACAAAGGAAATAAAAATAATACAACAAACAAAAATAACATGGCCAGTACAAGGAACTACCATAAAGGATCAAAACAAAACAAAGACACGGCCAGATCAGCAATCCAAGAACGAACGGAGGAACCATCCCAACGAAGAAACTCCACTTCAGAATACGCACTACATGTAATCACAAGGGAGGACGTGTGGATAATTGATTCTGCGTGCACAAGCCACATGACTTCCCATGGTGAATGGATCGAGCACAAGACGGAGGAGAGAAGAAGCATACAAGTGGCGGAAGAAGGGAGACACATCGAATCTGCCTCATCAGGATCAATCCAAGCTACTGTACAAGGTAAGGACAAACTTAACAACGCTGTAACCCTGCATAATGTCCTCCATGTACCACACCTGAAACGAAATCTAATGTCCATTCCAAGCGTAGTAAGAAGAGGGAACTCTGTTCTTTTGAATTCTGAAGGAGCATACATATACTCTTCTGATGACAAGCTAATAGGAACAGGAAACTTTGATGGTAACATGTACACATTGAACCTATCACGCTTATCTGAAGCAACTCATGTTCCAAATGAACATTGCTTGATTTCAAAGGATGATTCTAGGACTGCATGGCACAGAAGGTTAGGACATCCTAGTGACAACAAATTAGACCTGATTTTGAAGAACAATCTTCTAAAAGGCTTGGACACTATAAATGGTACCCTTGATCAATGTGATGCTTGCTCCTTGGGAAAAATGACCGAAGTACCCTATGTTCACACAGATAGCAATCAGGAAAGCTACCCCTTTGAAGCCATTTATGTCGATCTCTGTGGTCCAATGAGAATAAACTCCTTGGGTGGAAGTAAATATTTCTTGACCATCGTAGATGGATTTTCTAGGAGAATATTTGTAGAATTTCTCAAAGATAAACTCTCAGCAGCAGAAGTTTTGAAGAAGTTTATTGTAAAGAGAGAAAACGAGCTAAACTCAAAACTAAAACGACTTAGAACAGATAACGGAACAGAATTTATCAATAAAAACCATGAAACCTTCATAGAATCCAAAAGAATTAAACATGAACTAACTACACCGTACACCCCAAGAAGCAATGGGAGAGTTGAAAGAGCTAACAGAACACTATTAGACAAAGGCCGAACACTTCTGGCAGACTCCCAATTACCCCTACACTTCTGGGCAGAAGCTGTGAATACAGCTGCATATCTGTACAATCTAACTCCCACAACCAATGACCCAGACACTACCCCTATGGAAAAATGGAAAGGTAAAAAGCCATCCGTCTCTCACATCATGAGATTTGGTTGTGAAGTTTTCTATAAACTCGAGAATCACCAAAGACACAAACTAGAAGCTAAATCTAAGAGAGGAATATTTGTGGGCTATTCAAGATGCAGAAGAGCTTATCGAGTATTTGATATCACAGCGAGAGTCATTCTTGAACCGCAGACATTTACTTCAGAGAGAACAATAATGTCATCTCGGAAGAAAAACAAAGTGATAATAATACGGACACTGACACATATTTCTTCATTCAGGAGGATGAACAACTGGACAATCATGTTCTATCAGATGTTGATATTAAAGAGCCAGCACCAGATACCATGATCAACAGACAGACAGAGTCAAGTGGATCAGACAGACTGCTGGAACCCTGGCGGCGGACGGTTGGCTTCGGTAACACTAGAGCTGACTCACTTCCTGCCGATGTTGTAACCCTACCTGCGGCGTTGCCACGCCATTCCTTCTCTCCATGTGTGTTTACTTTTAATCTATATATATTCCCTTTGCCTTTTAGTTAATTAAAGTATAATTAACGTTGAGCGCTGTGTGTAATCAATTGGAATACAACATAGATTATGAGACTGAAGAAGCGCAAGGATTAAAACGTCAGACTGAAGAAGCGCAAGGATTAAAATGTAAGACTGAAGAAGCGCAAGGATTAAAACGTCAGACTGAAGAAGCGCGAAGCCTAAAACGTGAGTAACAAAATTTCCTTTGATTACTTGGAACATCCTTTTTTTTCTACTTGCCAAATATTTTGTAAAATGGCAAACACAACAATTACAAAATTAAATGGTGCTAATTACTCCAGCTGGAGCTTCCAGATGAAACTCGTTCTAATCGAAAACGATTTGTGGAGTTTGATCAATCCAGGAGAGGCTAAGCCTGACCCTAGTGACCTTGTTGCAACAAAACTTTTTTTGTCACGGGAGGGTAAGGCGTTTGCAAAAATTTGCCTCGAGATTAATGATGAACAACAATTGCATGTTCAACATTTGAATACTCCGAAAGAGGTCTGGGAGGAACTGGAAAAATTATACGCACCAAAGGATAGTAGATATCGAGCCGTACAACTAAGAAGGCAGTTATATGGCGAAAGGTTGACTCAGCACAGCAATATGGAAGGGTATATGGGGAAGATAAACTACATTGTAAACGAACTGGCCCAAATTGGCGACAAAATTGATGATGGCGATTTGGCTATGGTTCTTTTGGGTGGATTACCAGAGGATTGGGACACCGTTGTCTCAACAATATGTAACTTGCCTGATTCAGACTTCACGACCGCCACAGTTAAAAGACGGCTGTTGGCAGAAGCAGAAAGGCGTTCGTCAAATCTACCAAAAGATGTGGGTGCCATGGTCGTTAATGCCTCTTCGAAGCCCATTGAAACCGAAAAACAATTTAAAGCAAAGGTTGTTTGTTTCAAATGTGGAGGTAAAGGCCATTATGCAAGGGAATGCAGGAAGAAAGGAAAGAATGAACAAAGACCAAAGAGGTTTGACCAAAACAAAGGCGTAAATATGTCGGCAATGTGCAACACTTTGTTTGGAGCTACCGCCGAGACCTGGATCATAGATTCTGGAGCGACGCACCATATGACTCCCAAGAGAGATTACTTCACATGTCTGAAAGAGTGCACAAGCAATATGAGTTCCATCACTATTGCGAATGGCTCTTCTATAGAAGCATGTGGTATCGGTACTGTCAGTGCCAATATTGTTGGACACAAGGGAGATGCCAGCAATATGGTTGCCCAGAACACCTTGTATGTTCCAGATATGCGTCACAGTGTTCTGTCTGTGCTCCAAATGATAGAAAATGGTAGAAAAGTTGTCTTCAACAAGAGTGGTTGCTACATTATGGACATGAAAGGTAAACTCTTGATAGAGGGAAAGAAGTTGGGTAGACTTTACTACGTCCAGACTACTCCATCCTCTCCGATAGATCAGAATGATCGTGTTTATCTTGCATCTGAATGCAAGGAAGAGCTTACACTGGAACTTTGGCACAAAAGGCTGATGCATGTAAATGCATATACGATAGAAAAGATGGCCAAGAACCAAAGCGTAAGAGGACTTGATTGCAGCCCGGCAAAGCCAGAAAAGTGCGAAGACTGCTCGATTGGCAAGTCTTACCGTCTGCCATTCCTTCAACACTCACACAAGGAGCAAAAAGAAATCATGCCGTTGGACTTGGTGCATGCGGACTTGATGGGTCCACTCGACGTATTGAGCTGGGGAGGAGCCAAGTACGTCTTAACCATCATTGATGAATCTACGAGATATACAAGTGTATTTTTCCTGAAAAACAAAGGCGAAACCCTGGGAAAAGTCAAAGAATGGATTCAAGAATCTGAGAAACAAACCAGCCGGAAACTAAAACGAATACGTACGGATAATGGCTTGGAATTTTGTTCCAAGGAATGGGACACTTTCTGCAAGAGCGTCGGAATAGTTCATGAACACACTATGACGTATACACCTCAACAGAATGGTGTGGCAGAAAGAATGAATAGGACACTCCTATATCTTGTCAGGAGCACTATATCTGGAAGTGGTCTGCCAAAGGCTTCCTGGGCGGAGCTGACTTACACCGCAGCCTATGTCAGAAACAGAGTTCTCAACAAACACAATGGTGAAAGCACGCCATATGAACTGTGGTCAGGGAATAAGCCTAGTCTTAAACACTTAAGAGCTATTGGCTGTCAAGTATTTGTCCATATTCCAAGACAAGTCCGTAAATCCAAACTCGAAAGGAGAGCTGTCAAAGGTAACCTTGTTGGATATGCACTCAGAGGACGTGGCTACAGAGTGTGGATTCCTGAGATGAAGAAAGTGGTGGAATCTCGGGACTGTGTCTTCAAAGAGAGTGATGTATCGAGGAACAACAGCAACCGGGAGGTGCTTCCATCAGTTGAACACTACAGCTATGGGACACAACGGGAGATTGAAGAGAATCCAGTGTCTTTATTAGATCAAGAAGACGTGATACCTACAGAAGAGGACAGCCATAATGATAATACTGTGAAGCCTTCTCCTACTCGATCTCATCCAATGATCCTAAGGAACCAGAGAAATGCTCAGAACTCAACTGAACTCCTCAGTGCTGAAGTAAACAAGTGGAAGAAACCTAGCGGACATTTTGACCAAGCCACTGGGGAGAAACCTACACGAACTTCATCGTTCGAGACTCTTAAGCGGCGAAGTGATCCATGAATAGGAGGTCACTTCGAGGGAGGAGATTGCTGGAACCCTGGCGGCGGACGGTTGGCTTCGGTAACACTAGAGCTGACTCACTTCCTGCCGATGTTGTAACCCTACCTGCGGCGTTGCCACGCCATTCCTTCTCTCCATGTGTGTTTACTTTTAATCTATATATATTCCCTTTGCCTTTTAGTTAATTAAAGTATAATTAACGCTGAGCGCTGTGTGTAATCAATTGGAATACAACACAGACCACAAAGAATTCGAACAATACCTAAAAGATTCGATGACTACGTTCTGGCTACTACGAATGAAACCATTCCGAAAGACTATGATGAAGCCATCGCATGCGAAGACAAGAAACATTGGGAGAACGCAATGCTTGAGGAAATACAGAACATGTACTCGCATCAAGTATGGGAACTGGTACCTAGACCTGTAAACGCTAAAGTTGTCAAAAGTAAATGGGTGTTCAGAATATCTAAAGACCAAGAAAACAAAACTTACAAAGCTAGACTTGTTGCAATGGGATACAACCAAATCCCAGGAAGAGATTACAACGAAAGTTTCAGCCCTGTAATTAAAAATGCCACCCTCAGGACTATTTTGTCAATGGCAGCAACAAAAGATTCAGTCATTAAACTATTTGATGTGAAAGCAGCCAATCTAAATGGAAACATTGAAAACACAATATTCATGGAACAACCTGCTGGTTTTGTCCAAGACAGAAACAAAGTTTGCAAACTCAACAAAAGTATTTACGGTCTACCTCAATCCGGAAGATCGTGGTATGAGAAATTCAGTCAAGTACTTCATGACTGTGGACTGGAAAAACTTAAATCTGATCCTTGCTTATTTAAATGAAAGAATGAAGACAAATACTTCTATGTAGGGATATATGTTGATGACTTTATCACTGTCTCAGATTCTGAAGATACCTCAAATTTATTCATCAATAAATTGAGACATCACCTGGAAATAAAGGATGTAACATGTAAAGGCATGTTTTTGGGAATCAAGATCATACAAGACAAGGAGGGAATTTCGCTACAGCAAAGCCACTATGTACAACAAATATTGTATGAAATATGGAATGGAAAATTGTAAGGAAGTTCCAACACCAGGTTCCAAAGAAATCAATTTGGACAATCATTTTGAAGATGACAATTGGGATCAGCACACTTACCAGGAAGCCCTTGGAATGCTAATGTTTCTAGCTGTTAACACCAGACCCGACATCGCTTACATCACTAGCAAACTTTCACAGTACTCCAGACAACCAAAACAGATGCACTGGACAGCAATCAAAAGAGTGATGAGATAACTACGAGGAACAATTGACCTAGGAGTGAAATTTGAAAGAGGAAAGACTGGAATCCTGAAGTCCTACACCGATGCCAGCTGGTCGACCACTCATGATGGAAAATCCTACGGCGGATATGTATTGAAGCTCGGCGAAGCAACTATAGACTGGAAAAGTAGTAAACAACCACTCGTCGCCCTCTCCACAATGGAAGCGGAAATGATAGCTGCTTGTGAAAGCTGCTGTCAGATCAAATGGATAATAAACCTGTTACGAGAGCTGGAAGAATGGAATTTCATGGAAAAACCAACTGCGATCTATACAGACAGTCAGTCATTGATCAACTGGATCTCCAGCCCTAAACAAAGCAGTCGCTGTAGACATATCAACAGAAAGTACCACTTCTTGAGAGACTGTTATGAATCCAGAGACATCTGCCTTCTGTACAAGCCACCCCAGGACCTGGAGGCGGATATCTTCACAAAGGACCTATCCCGAGACCAGATGAAGAAACACCTGGAGAACCTCAGCATCGTGGGAATAAAGACAAAGTAAGGAGGGAATTGTTACGCAAACTTTGACTTTAATCATCATAGATGCTGACTCACTATTATTACGACACTTCCAACTTCTACCTTCAACCTTGCTGTTATGTTTATCGCTAGCTTGTTTTAACAATTGTAATGGAACAAGTCGTTCCTTAAATAAATATATATTTGTTTTTATCTAAAGGGATGTCCTCGTAACTACAACATACGTGAGTACAAAAACAACTAGAAATCCTTTAAAAGAAACATCGTATTTTTTGCTAAGCCTATATCAATATGCATGGCGTTATGTTTTGGATTAATGTTTTAAATAAAGATTTTTATTATATCGATAATAACTGAAGTTTTAAAGTATTAAATTGTGTGTGTTATTTAATCTTAATTTTAAAAATTACTATGACTCGCGGAAGGTCCCAGGTTCGAGCCCTGGCAGAAACACCTTTTTTTTTTCGCGATCATTTAATAATTATAACAAATATTAAAATATACCAATATATAATCAATTTCATGTGAAAAAACTAATTTATTATTATATAATCACATAAATTACATAATATTATTTACATTATTTAAAAAATAATTCCGTAGAAATCTATCATAGATTTATGCTCGTCTGTCTAGCATTCCCCATCGCTGGAGTCATATGAATCTTCGCTTTGGTTGAAGGAGTAGGAGGGACTAGAGGGGGTGTATTCTGGAGTGTTGGGGGGTGTAGGAGGGGCTATTGGGAGAATAGCGGGGGCTAGTCGACGAGTACGGGGAGCTAGTCGGCGAGTACGAGGGGCTTGTAGCCGAATAGGAAGGGCTAGTGGGAGAATAGCAGGGGCTTGTAGCCGAATAGGAGGGGCTTGTGGGTGAGTAGGAGGGGCTTGTGGGTGAGTACGAGGGGCTAGTTGGAGAATAGCGGGGGCTTGTAGCCGAGTACGAGGGGCTTGTGGGTGAGTATGAGGGGCTTGTGGGTGAGTATGAGGGGCTTGTGGGTGAGTATGAGGGGCTTGTGGGTGAGTATGAAGGGCTTGTGGGTGAGTATGAAGGGCTTGTGGGCGAATAGCTTGGACTTTTGGCGGAATATATAGGGCTTGTCATTGAATATCTAGGACTTTCAGGCGCATAGTTCGGGCTATTTGGACTTCTAGGCGAAAAGCATGCGCTATCTGAGAAACGGCTTGGGCTATCCGGACTGAATTGTGGGCTGCCAAAGGAATATTCACTTGAGTAATCAGGTGAAAAGACACCTTCCGGGGAATAGATGGGGCTGAGGTATTCTGTTCCAAAGTTGGACTGGTTCTTGTTGAGCCATTTCAGATTGGAAGATGAATCTTCGAAGTTTGCATTAGGTACATCTTTGAATATCTTCTCGACGTTATTGCTGAGGAGGCATTGGGATAAACCAGTTCCAATACGGCATTGTTTGCCTACCATGATGCATTCGGACACTCCCTTAAGGTAATCTACTTCTGCGTGGCAGGCAGCTTTCGTAAGGACATCCACAGATTCTTCGAAAGAGCATCGCATAAGTGGTCCATTGTCACGTCGGTTGATGCCATGACGTGTGATTGCCATCAGATGTCCTTTAGCTGTCATGACATCACAGAGAAGAGCAAGATGACGTGAGTTGACGTAGGATCCATCGAAGGAAATCAAGTTGTTAATTTCCTTCTCAATATTCTTTCGTACAGCTTCAATGCCAAGAACCTCAAAGGTTTCGTAGATGTCATTGGAGTATGTTCTGACAGAATCGACATCTCGGAGGGCCAGGACTTGCTGAAGTCCATTTCCATCGGTTTCCAGTACCCATTCTTGGACTTTCTTCATCTCCCCATTCTCAGCGATAATGGTCCTCTTCTTGCTATCATCGTTAGGTAGTTGCATGTAGACCCTTGAAATTGATGGAATTCCTTGAATGGTCATATCGTTGAGCATTGAATTTTCAATATGTTTCAGAAAGATTTGATCTTCCACTTCATAATTTTCGTCTTCAGCTACAGATCTTAGACGTAAAACCAGTTGTTCACTATTATCATCTGAGAAGACGCAATTCAGGTCATCTCCAAATTCTTTGTTAATTGCTTCTGCTATCATTTCCATTGAAACCTTATAGGCGACCATATTTTTGCGGTTCATCACAAAACGCAAAATCCAAGGTGAAAGAGGCCTAGAATTGTCGTCAGGTAATTCGTTGTAGAGATCTACAAGTTCCTGATCTTCTGGAATGACAGTCTTTGTCGTATCAGGATCATACCAGACATTAGAACACTGAACAAATTTTTCCATTGTGACGTGTTCCATGCGGCAAGCTATTTCCTTGGCAATCTCAGCATTCGTAGCTGCTTCTCCAGTCAGGTAGATGGTCAATGAAGGAGTCTTTGGATTCTTGGAAAGGTTGAGAATCTCGTTGAGACGGGGTACACCAAGAGTTACATTCTTAGCTGAAACTCCGGCATAGTGGAAAGTGTTTAGAGTCATCTGGGTAGCTGGTTCACCCAATGACTGAGCAGCTATCATCCCGACCATCTCTCCTGGATTAACCAAACTTCTTTGGTATCGTTCCTCAATTTCTTCAAGAACCCAATTAAATGATTCTCTATTGAGACGATATTCTTCGGTAACCTTCTTGGAGCAAAAGGTCGAGCGGATTAATCCATGGAGAAGAATATTTGGTTTGGTTTCGATACCAATATCTTCTTCCATATTTAGAACACTTATTAGATCTTCTACTTCTTTTGTCACTATTCTAGGAGTCAAGTCTGTGGTGTCCGTTCTGGGATCGATTTTGTATGTGTGCTGAGCTTGTTTGATCAATTTCTGTAGGTTGCATGGAAGAACGACCTTGCTTTCTCCTGAAGGGAAAATGGATCTTAAGGTTTCACGATCTTTCTCCAGCCTTTCCCATTCATTCATCACAGCTGTGACAGTCTCCTCGCTTTTCATCTCTTCCAGTGCTTCATAGGAGAAGATGTTCTTAATTTTATCTTCATTTTTGATATCAAACTTGAACTCATTTTCAAAAGCTTTATCAGAAGGAGTAATAATAGGAATGGTTTGGGATTCCATAAATGCTCCATCCATTCCATCTTCACCATAAGCAAATTGTAAAACTTCATCACTGCTATTACGTACTGTCCCATCGTACTGTACCATTAGATCTTCCATGGCTTTGACCAGACGTCTCTGGATGTAGCCAGTTTCAGCGGTCTTCACTGCCGTGTCTATGATACCCTCACGGCCTGCCATGGTATGAAAGTAAAATTCGATAACATTTAATCCGTCGTGGTAGGAATCTTCAACAAATCCCCTGCTCAAATAACCATAATCACATTTAGTGAAGCATGCTAAAGTTCTTTTATGGTATCCATCTGGGACCCGTTTCCCCCCAATACCTTGCTGTCCTACGCAAGCCATAATTTGTGAAATATTGATCTTGGATCCTTTCGATCCTGAGTCAACCATTTTCTTAAAATTGTTGAAATGCGTTAGAGATTTATCAGCTAAGGAGCCCGTCTTATCTCGAACGGTATTCAAAGTTTTGCTGACCTGCGATTCGAATGTATTAAACATGCTATTTCCAGGGAGAAGTTCAAGAGTCCCTTTGAGAGATTTATCCCAAAATTCCATAACTTCTACTTTGGCTTCCTCGATCTCATTTTTTATCTTGATTACGGTATCTTCTTCGGCGACTGTGTCTGAATAGCTTAGAGTAAGGGAAACTTCAACAAACCAGTTATTTACAATTACTTGGAGGTTGTTATAAAAGGCTGCTGTTCTACTAGGACCAACTTCCATGAATAATAGATGCATTAATGAACCTTCTGATGTTCCAACAATTTTCTTGCAAATGATGCCTGAGATTAGTACTCCATTTTGGATGATTACTCTTGTATCACCTGGAGTGATCCATTTATATGGGCCATTATCTTCAGCACTATCATGAGCACTATGTTTACGATCCAAGTTAATATTTTCGTTGAGGAGTATACTGAAAAGTTGTTTTCCAGTCCATAGAGGTTTAGGTTTGATAATGGTTGGCGGAGGAATTACGCCATCCCAATCATTACTTTGAAATAAGATTCTCATCAATTCTCCTTTCTCGATGAAGACGTCTCTTCTGGTCATCATGAAAACAGCAGTGAGTGTGTCCTGGACGATTCCCATGCAAGGTTTGTTAGCCTGAGGGGCAACGATTTGAGTGGGAACTAGGGAAAGCTGCTCCACTTCAACCCGAGTGGCTGGGTCTTGGGGAACATGAAGGTTCATCTCATCTCCATCAAAATCGGCGTTGTAGGGCGTGGTGCAACTAAGATTCATCCGGAAGGTTGAAAAGGGAAGAATTCGGACTTTATGAGCCATCATGGACATCTTGTGCAAAGATGGCTGTCGATTGAACACCACCACGTCACCGTTTATCAAACATCTTTCCACGATGTCACCTGTCATCAGGACAAGATCGGAAGAATTCTTATTCATGTGAAGATTTATCCGTTGTCCATTTTCTCTTATAATGGCGCTTGCTCCTGGAAGTTGGAAGGGTCCGTTTTCTACCAGACGTTGCAACCATTCAATGTTGTACTTGTGAACAGTTTCTGGAATGGTGAGGGTTTTTGCAATTGAAATGGGAACACCAACTTCATCAATTCTCAAATTGGGGTCTGGAGAGATGACTGTACGTGCAGAGTGATTAACACGTTTACCCATGAGATTGGTTCTAATCCTTCCTTCTTTTCCTTTAATACGATCTGCAATGGATTTAATTTTACGTCCATTTTTCGTTATCGCTTCTGGTAGTCCAGGAACATTACTTTGCATCATGGTAGCTACGTGGTATTGAAGGGCATTTATCTTTTCTCTAACAATAAAGTTAGGAATTTGTTGATTAATTACTCGTTCAACTTCTTTGTTAGCCTTTATGATATCACGTAATTTCAAGGTAATATCATCATGGCCTAACTTATTTCCACATTTAACTGCTGGCCTAACTGAATGAGGGGCAACTGGAATTACCTTCAGAATCATCCATTCTGGTCGAGAAAATGTGGTGTTCATGCCAACAGCTTCGATTGCTGTATCTGACATTTTGCTAAAGATTTCCAGTATCATTGATGCTGAAATATACATTTTGTTCATTTCATCTTCACAGTTAGGTTTCTTCCATTCAGCGATGAACTCCATTTGCTTTGTCTTGACGCTTGGTTGATTCTTTCCGCATCCTAGGGAATTCTCAATCAGATTCCCCTTATCATCTATGCTCAATTCGCATTTCTTGACTTTAGAACAGAGTACATGAAGTTGTTGAAGGCGGTTTTGGCCTTTGAATCTCTCCATGATGGTTTGAATTTTTGCATTCTCCGGTTTAATAAGTAAAGTGGAGCAGTAGAAGCAGATGCATTGGAGGATTTTGTGAACTGTGCCGATACATCCAGGGTGGAAAATAGGCACAGAAAGTTCAATATGGCCGAAATGTCCAACACATTCTCTATGCTTCTGACGGCAGGTCGAACAAAGCTCTCCAACAGATATTGAACCTTGTCTGGGATCCATTAATCCACCAGGAATTGGTTTTCCATTTTCCATGAATCCTGGATTTGTAATGGCAACCACAG
This sequence comes from Cordylochernes scorpioides, assembly GCA_030710605.1. NCBI lineage: Eukaryota > Metazoa > Arthropoda > Arachnida > Pseudoscorpiones > Chernetidae > Cordylochernes > Cordylochernes scorpioides. The sequence goes on from CP092880.1 coordinate 382,571, forward strand.
ACATGGCTTTTATTTGTTCTGGGCTTAGCAGAGAAAATTGAATACTTGTAACATCGCTTTCTCTCATTTGAATTTTCTTCATAGGTTTTTGCATTTCCATTTTTTTATAAGTTTAGATATATTTTTAGTTATTTTCTAAAATAATTATATTTTAAAATATCAAACGAGAGAAAGAGAGATAGAAAGAGAAACAAATAATGATAATTAAATAATGAATATATTCATATATTCATTATTTTTAAATCTGTTTTTTTTTAATTACAATAAATATATTTATTTTCAAAATAATTTTAAAGTAAATATACTATTCTAAGAGCGCGCGCATTAAATGCATTAATTTTCCCCATTATATTACATTTGGCTAATTGATAATTTATAGAAAAAAAATAATAATATGCATGTTGCACACACAATAATAATTTAAATATAGAATTTCGTGAAATATATTCCAATAGATGGTTCTAGTTCAAATTACCTCATTTTTTTTCGTTTAAAATATTTATTTACATTGCATAGATGATAAGGCTTATTTTGTATAATAAAATTATACATGTATACAAGGTGGGGTCAATAAATAAGGTGAATTATAATTTATTTTAAAAAATAAGAACGATATTAAAAAATTAAGACTTGATTTATTTAAAATAATCACCTTGGCTTTCTATACATCGTCTCCATCGTTCTGGCAACTTGTAAATACCCTCTTTATAGGCACTCTCAGGAAGCGTGTGAAAAAAATCTTGCACCACTTTCTGGACATCTTCATCCGAGTCAAATCGCTTTCCCTTTAACTCCTTCTTTAGTATTCTAAAAAGGAAATAGTCAGAGGGGGCTAGGTCTGGACTATATGCAGGATGTTCTAAAACTTCAAAACCTAATTTAATGATTGTAGATACAGTTTTACATGATGTATGCGGCCTTGCATTATCATGAAGGAAGAGAACACCTTTACTAAGCTTCCCTCTTCTTTTGTTTCTTATACCGGGCTTTAGCTTATTTACAAGAATGTCACAATAAAGGTCGCTGTTCATACGTTGCCTTGAGGATAAAAAATCAAGACAGATTGGTCCATCAACATCCCAAAAAATTGTTAACAAAACTTTACCGGCCGAACGTTGAGACCTGATTTTTTATTTATTTATTTTTCGTCCATTTTTGAACTCGTTAACCCATTTATAAATTTTTTTTTTTGAGACAAACAAGACTCACCATAGATATTTTTCATTCTTTGGCATATTTGAGATGTTTGAATACCTTCTGCATTCAAGAAACGAATAACTGCACGTGGTTCAAGCGTGGTGCAATCCTTCAGGGGAGCTTCCATTTTAGTTTATTTATAAGTCTCGCGCCGCACGTGGGAAAAAAGAACAGAACACCTTAAATAGTCTCTCGATGTTATATTTTAATATTCTGTGGTTTAAATTATTTTTGCTTTTTTAATTTTTAAGAAATAAGATAATTCACCTTATTTATTGATCCCCCCTTGTATTTTAGGTTTAAGTAATTTTTGTGATTAGATATATAGTAATATTTTACAGTAGAAAATTACTTCAAATAAAATATCTAAACTTGATGCAATAGTACGTCATCTGCTATTAAAAAGGTAAACTATTTATAACGCATGTTTCTTTTTAAAATAAAGCAATAAAGTAGATACAGTAGAGCTTCCATTGAGAGGATGCCTAAAATCGTAGCTTAACCCGTCTCTCCAAGAGGCAGTCTCTTATTAAAGGTCCATTAGAGATTCTTTAATATCAATTAGAATCTCCAATGAGAGACCACCTACAAGAGAAACAGGTTGAGTCATGTTTTTAGGTGGTCTCTCTTAAGAGACTATTTACATATATTAAAATCAACATTTTCTTACTGTTACGTTTAATTACTGCTAATCTCTATATATTAAAATGAATGTGTGTATGTCTGTCTATTTGGCAATTATTAATTGGACTGAGCGAGTATTGTGAGTTTCATTATTCTATATGGTCTGGAAGCATATTAAAATTAAATATACAAAATTTGAAAGGAAATTCGGAAATTTGTCCGTTCTTGGCCAACCTGACAACCCAGAAGTTTGAAAATTGGTCAGTTAGCATTGTCATCAGGTTTGAACATGCGTACCAAATTTCATATTTCTAGGTGCCCTATAAGTATATTAATAAAAATTGATTACAAGATTTGGCGACAGACATCCAGACAGACAGACATGGAGGCAAGTTAAATACAAGCTTTTAAATAAAAAAGTGGACCAATCTCAAAGAATCTCTGGAGAAACGTCTCCACATATACTCTCTCCCACACTACTCTCAAAGAAATACATATATTTATATTCACTCAACACCACAGAATAAATTAAGTCACAGATTAATTCAATCACAGAATGAAAATTAATATTTTAAATAATTAACATCAACATTAATAATAGTTCGCTTAATCTATATTAATAAAATGGAAATTTCATAAGTGGTGTTCGCTAAAAACTTTCGTTACAATGCATCAATTTCGACCAAATTTTCAACATTTATGTAAAACGAGATGGAGCAGGTTTTGCTTAACATCAAAATATTTTTCCTAACATTAACATGCGTAACTTCGCTGTTATCGATTAAATACAACAAAAAATCAACAGAGTTAATTTTATTTATATATAAATACAAAAAAAAAAAAATTCAGCAATTCATTCAACTCAATCTAAAAATATATTCAAAACAAGCAATTTTAAGATAACACCATATGTAAAACAGTCGGCCGAGAAAACAACAACGATATTACATCTTTCTCACATATTCACACACAATCTTGATTAATAATTAAAACTAATCTTTAACATTGTTTATTATACTTCAACTTTTATTTCTACATTTGTTTTTAAATATTATATAAATATATGATGTAACGAATTATATTATCATTATTATCATAATATTCTGTGTGTTCCCGAATATTATTATCAAAAATATTCGTTAGGCAAACTTTCACTCGGATAAAACCCGGGCGAAGCCGGGTACACATCCGCTAGTTACACCTATAATATAAATATTTATATAATAACTGCTCTAATTTGAAATATTTGGTAGGTTTTATTTATTTATACATTTTCATTTTTAGATATAACTGATCTAATTCGTCGTTTAAAATAACTGCTCTTGAAATATTTGGTATGCTTTATTTATTTATATATTTTTCATTTTTAGATATAACTGATCTAATTCGCCGTTTAAAATAACTGCTCTAATTCGAAATATTTGATATGTTTTATTTGTGTTCACTCTATTTCTATTTATTTGAAGTATTATAATTTCCATGTTTCAAAAACCTATTTCAAAAAGGTCGTTAGAAATATGTAAGGCCTGAAATAGCTTTACATGCGAACATTTATGATGCCAAGCGTAGCTTAATGGTTAGGCGTGCGGCTTCGCACAACCTTGGTTCGAAACTTAGCCTGGGTGGTTTTTTTTTATATTATTGAAGCAAAGTTTTTTTTACAGTACCAAAATTTCCATACATAGGTAAAAAAAATACGAGGAAAACGATAGGGTATTTTAAATTATATATAAATTAAATATTAAAACTATATATTCAAATTATTCTGCTTAGCTCATGAACAGCGCCCTCTATCAAGGTTATAAATACGTTTAAAATCGATATCTTCTCAAAATATTATTAATAATATTTCGCTTAATAATTAGAATACTTGATCTAAATCGAAATATTTATAGACGCTCGCTCGATTTGAAGATTTACACATGTGTATATCGTAACTAATCTGACTGTAAAGTTTGGAGCGGGACGTTTCACAAGAGTGACATCCACGGCGCCAAATTTATAATTGTAACGAATAGTGTTTGAATAAAACATTTAATCAGGTAAACCCGGGCATTGCCCGGGTCATTCGTCTAGTCTATATATATAAAAATGAATGTTTGTATGTTTGTTGGTTTGTATGCTCGGTATACAAATTCGCAGTAGTTCACTAATTCAAACCAAAATTTCCATACATAGGTAAAAAATAACGGGGATGACGATAGGCTATTTTAAAAAATATATAAATCAATTATTAAAACTATATATCAAATTATTCGACTTAGCTCACGAGCAGCGCCCTCTATCAAGTACTAAAAGGTTATAAATACGTTTTAAATCTAAATCTTCTCAATATTTTATTATTAATAGTTCGCTTAATAACACATATTGTCACAGTAATGAAGGTGACGAGTCGTTTGGGTAGAATAAAATAATAATTTATTAGATGACTTTAAATAGTTAATAAGTTTGAGGGATAAAAAGAAATAGAGGTAAACTAAGTTAAATGGATAAAAATAATGGTAAATTAAGGAAGTAATGTCAGAGACCCAAACGGCTGGCGTTCCGCTACACCCCTCAAGATGGCGACTATTGTTTACAAACTTGCCGCCTAGCGCGCCCGCCATCTATCGGAGCTTAGGTACATAACACTTGCCGAGCTGACAGCGCGCGCCACCTATCGGGGCTTAGGTACATAACATTCGCCAAGCTGCCGATGTATTATTTACAGTTACAAGCTATGTACATTTTTGGTTATGACATTACTCCCCTTTTCAAAAATAAGCAGCGACCCGCTGCTTAAAAAAAAAAATTCTACACTATGTGATCAGTCCTGTGTTTGTTCTTCTGGGCTTCTGTATGGTTTCATCCGCAGGACGTGGACGATGTCTTTGATATTCCGTTGTCGGGGTCTCCTCTCCAAGGCCTCTACTTCATAAGTTACTTCAGACAGTTGTCTCACAACTTTATAGGGGCCGAAGTATCTTTTAAGTAGCTTCTCCGACAGTCCTTGTTTACGCACAGGTGTGTACACCCACACAAGGTCTTCCGTGCGGTACTGGACAGGTCTGTGGCTTTTGTCGTATCGAGATTTGTCTTTTTCTTGCGCCTTTAAGATGTTCAAACGGGCCAGCTGGCGTGCGTCCTCGGCATTTGTGACCAAACTCTCCACGTAGTCTTCCAGATTGGCTTCCTCTCTATACGTCAGGATGGTGTCCAATGGGGTCTCGACATCGCGTCCGTGTACAAGATAGAAAGGGCTAAACCCGGTGGTTTCCTGTTTGGCGGTGTTATAGGCAAAAGTTACGTAAGGGAGAACTGAATCCCAGTTTCTTTGGTCTACATCAACATACATAGACAGCATGTCACCAAGTGTCTTGTTGAGTCTCTCGGTCAGGCCATTTGTCTGGGGGTGGTAGGCAGAAGTAAAGCGATGTGCGGTTCCACAGAGGTTGTTAATATCCCGAATTGTGTGGGATATAAACGTTCGACCTCGGTCTGAAATCAATTCTCTGGGGGCTCCATGTTTGAGGATCACGTCTTCTACTATAAATTTTCCAACTTCTTCCGAACTTCCATTTGGTATGGCTTTGGTCATAGCATACCTTGTTAGATAGTCTGTCGCGACCACGGTCCATTTATTGCCATCGTTCGAGGTAGGGAATCTTCCTAACAAATCTATCCCTATTTTCTCAAAAGGTCGGGATACCGGCGGAATTGGCACAAGTTGTCCTGGTGGACGTTCGGTAGAACCTTTTCGCCGTTGACATTCTCGACAATGTGCCACATATTGTCGCACAGATCTATGCAAGCCGGGCCAGAAATACTTTCTTCTAACGCGGTCGTATGTTTTGGCAAATCCCAGGTGTCCCGCCATTGGTGCATCGTGGGCTTCCCTCAAAATGTCAACCCTCATTTGTTTGGGCACTACTAAGAGCCAAGGTTTGCCCATGGGATCGTAGTTTTTGCGGTAGAGGATGCCGTCGATTATTTTGTATCCACTTTTGGAATCAATTTCCTGAATTATTTTTTTGGTCTGGACATCGCTTCTTTGCTCTTTTCCTATGTCGGTAATTGAAGACAATTCTGGTATGTTATCTTCGCTGGATTGGGGGAGAGGACTTCTTGAGAGGCAATCCGCATCTTGGTGTCTTTTACCATTCTTATACACAATAGATATGTCGAACTCTTGAAGTCGCAAGGCCCATCTGGCTAGCCTTCCCGATGGATCCTTTACATTAGCTAGCCAACACAGGGAATGATGGTCGGAGACGACGGTGAAGTGTTTTCCAAACAAATATGGTCTGAACTTGTAAATAGCCCAAACTACAGCTAGGCATTCCCTCTCCGTCGTGGAATAATTTCTTTCTGCGGCGTTAAGTGTTCTTGATGCATAGGCGATAGGCTTTTCTTTTCCTTCTACCAGTTGGGTCAACACTGCTCCGACGCCATATCCACTCGCGTCGGTATGTACAAGTGTCTCAGCATCTTCCTTAAAATGGCCAAGCACAGGATCGGTAGTTAGGGCTGATTTTAATATTTGGAAAGATTGTTCTTGTTCGTTAGACCAAAAGAACTTCACGTTATTCCTCAGGAGGTCGTGCAACGGCTTTGCTTTATTTGCAAAATCTTTCACAAATCGCCTGTAATATGAACACAACCCCATGAAGCTTCTTACTTCAGTTGTTGTTTTTGGAGTCGGGAAATTTGTAATTGCTTCGATTTTGTCGGGATCAGGGCGAATGCCGCTTTCTGTAACCAGATGTCCTAACACTTTGATTTCTCTTGACCCAAAACGGCACTTCTCATGATTAATACACAGGCCTGCTTGCTGGATGCATCTGAGAACTTTCCCTAGGCGTTCAATATGTTCTTTAAAGGATGTAGCATAAACAATTATATCGTCTAAATAACAAAGACAAATTGTCCATTTCAATCCTGCTAGTAGCTTGTCCATCATTCTTTCGAATGTTGCCGGTGCGTTGCATAAACCGAAGGGCATCACCCGGAACTCATATAAGCCATCAGGGGTGATGAAAGCTGTCTTCTCCCGATCTTCCTCGTCGATTTCTATCTGCCAGTATCCTGTACGTAGATCCATGCTGGAAAAGAATTTAGCTCCTGTTAAGCTATCCAAAACATCATCATTTCTAGGTAAAGGATACACATCCTTTTTGGTGACCTTGTTAAGCTTTCGGTAGTCTACACAAAATCTCCAGGACCCATCTTTCTTTTTAACCAAAACTACTGGGGACGACCAAGGACTTTCGGACGGTTGTACAATTCCCATCTTCATCATTTTATCGACTTCACTTTGTATAGCTCGTCTTTCGACAGGAGACACCCGGTATGGTCGTTGTTTAATAGGACGGCTGTCTGAAGTGTCGATTTTATGTTTCACATTGGAGGTTGTACTGAATGATTTTCTATCAAAATCAAAAACTTCTGAGTACTTTTCTAAACATTCTGCAATCATTGACTTTTGTTCTTCGTTTAATCTCTCGTCTACCAGAGATAAGATTTGTTGGCGTCTATCTTCATTCTTAATGTTTGATTGAGTTTTATCGTCTTCAGCTGTGTCAACACTGTAGATTCCGCTACTTCCAATTTTCCTCAAGTATCCTACAAGCATACCAGCTGGGATTATTTGATTCTGAGAAGTCCCATTAGTTACCCATATCTCCCCTCTGCCGTGATGGAAGTTAATTATGGATGATGGTATGACCAATTCTTTTTTTAAGATGAGATCTTTGCTTCCTTCTATCATTAGATCTTTTCCACCTCGAATATCTTCGTTAATAACCGTGATTTTCTTAATTGAGCGAGCTGGAACAAAACAGTCTTCTAACGCATGTGTAGGCAGATCTTCTTCTAGGCCGTCGTTCACACTTTCCTTCAAATGTATTTCACCTCTTCCGCAATCAATCACTGCACTTGTGGCTCGAAAGAAATCAAGACCAAGTATTATGTGATGGCTACATTCAGAGAAGACAACAAAAGTAAAATAAATCTCAAGTTCTTCAATTGACACTTTTAAGTTGCATCGTCCCAGAGTTTCGATGTGTTTCCTATTGGCGACTCTCAGTACAGGCCCTTTTTCTGCAAAGAACGGAATTTTCAAATATCGGCGAAAACTTTCCGAGATTACGGAATAATCGGCTCCAGAATCGACTAAGGCCTCAACATTCTGTCCATTTATGGTGATAACAACGTAGTTCCGTTTCATGTTCGCAGTTATAATAGGGGGAGGATTTCTACTATCGTCAGCGGCCTTGCCTCCAGTCTCGGTCGCTCTTCTTAGTTTCCCTGGCTTAGGCGGCGAGGAGATTGACTGGATCGGCGAGAGGGCGACGGCGTTGCGTTTCGTCTTGAGGGGGATCTTCCACGGCCAGGATAGGGCGACGGGTTTCGAAAGCGGCGATCTACAAACTCAACTTCTTCGGCATTTTGATTGAACCAGGTATTGTAATTATTAGAGTAGGTCGGCCTTCTTACCCTGGCTTCCTCGAAAACACGCCTTCTGTCCCGGCAATATCGGGCTACATGTCCCGGGCGACCGCAATGGAAACATATTGGAACGTTTTCGTGTGTCCTCCATTCATCAGTTCTTCTCTGTGGTGATGTCTGGTTGGGTACCGGTGGTCTTTGGTTCAGGAACTGCTGTCGTGGCGTCTGTTTGAATATTTGGGGTCGGTTAGAGTACTGTTGTCGTGGCATTGACCTTTGAACGGGCTGCGAAATTGCAGACAGGTTCCTTTCAACTTCCTCTCGGATAATTAGATCCAGGGAAGATGGTTTGAGAGTGGCTGGCTCGGGATTCAATGCATGGTAGATTTCTTCTCGGACGATACGTCTAATGAGGTCCTCCATAGATTCCGATTCTGCTGGGTTGATGGCGGCAGCATTCGGCAGTCTATCAAAAACTATCCGCGTGTTCACACGCTTCTTTTGAGATAGTTCGATTTTTCGACACCACCTTATAAACTCCTCGGTGGTGGCAATTTCAAAGGTGACAATTGCCCTGTAAATTTCCTCAGAGACTCCCTTGACTAAATGAGCAACTTTCTCGTTTTCATTCATGTTGGGGTTAATTTGCCGACATAAATAGAGGACGTCTTGAATATACGCCTCACTAGACTCTCCCTTTCCTTGGGCCCTGGCTTTTAGTTTTTCTAAAACCTGGTCTTTTTCGCTGGCGTGATGTCCAAAGGCCTGAGACAACATTGTCTCAAAAAGTTCCCATGAGGTTATTTGTTCCTCTACATTCTCGAACCAGACTTTGGCCGTTCCTGAGAGGAAGAAGTAAACATTCGCCAGGCACATGGAACTGTCCCAGCAGTTGAACCGAGCTACACGATGGTACTCTTTCAACCATTTCTCCGAGCTTTGGCCCAGTTCCCCCGAAAATATAGAAGGGTTTCTTATAGGTTTGAAGTGGTACTCACCCTGTGGGGTCTCTCTTCCTTCTTGTTGCATCTTAGAATATTCCAATGGGTTTAATCCTTGGATTCTACGACTTCTTCTTATAGCTTGGGCAGCGAAGGGATGATCCAGCTTGTCTCCACCAGATGTCACAGTAATGAAGGTGACGAGTCGTTTGGGTAGAATAAAATAATAATTTATTAGATGACTTTAAATAGTTAATAAGTTTGAGGGATAAAAAGAAATAGAGGTAAACTAAGTTAAATGGATAAAAATAATGGTAAATTAAGGAAGTAATGTCAGAGACCCAAACGGCTGGCGTTCCGCTACACCCCTCAAGATGGCGACTATTGTTTACAAACTTGCCGCCTAGCGCGCCCGCCATCTATCGGAGCTTAGGTACATAACACTTGCCGAGCTGACAGCGCGCGCCACCTATCGGGGCTTAGGTACATAACATTCGCCAAGCTGCCGATGTATTATTTACAGTTACAAGCTATGTACATTTTTGGTTATGACAATATAATATAAATATTTATATAATAACTGCTCTAATATGAAATATTTGGTAGGTTTTATTTATTTATATATTTCATTTTTAGATATAACTGATCTAATTCGCTGTTTAAAATAACTAATAATAGTTCGCTTAATAACACATATAATATAAATATTTATTAAATAACTGCTCTAATTTGAAATATTTGGTAGGTTTTATTTATTTATATATTTTCATTTTTAGATATAACTGATCTAATTCGTCGTTTAAAATAACTAAAATAGTTCGCTTAATTACACATATAATATAAATATTTATATAATAACTGCTCTAATTTGAAATATTTGGTAGGTTTTATTTATTTATAGATTTTCATTTTTAGATATAACTGATCTAATTCGTCGTTTAAAATAACTGCTCTTGAAATATTTGGTATGTTTTATTTATTGATATATTTTCATTTTTAGATATAACTGATCTAATTCGCCTTTTAAAATAACTACTCTAATTCGAAATATTTGATGTTTTATTTGTGTTCACTCTATTTCTATTTATTTGAAGTATTATAATTTCCATGTTTCAAAAACCTATTTCAAAAAGGTCGTTAGAAATATGTAAGGCCTGAAATAGCTTTACATGCGAACATTTATGATGCCAAGCGTAGCTTAATGGTTAGGTGTGCGGCTTCGTATTTCCACAACCTTGGTTCGAAACTTTGCCTGGGTGTTTTTTTTTATATTATTGAAGCAAAGTTTTTTTACAGTACCAAAATTTCCATACATAGGTAAAAAAAAATACGAGGAAAACGATAGGCTATTTTAAATTATATATAAATTAAATATTAAAACTATATATTCAAATTATTCTGCTTAGCTCACGAACAGCGCCCTCTATCAAGGTTATAAATAAGTTTTAAATCGATATCTTCTCAAAATTGTATCAATAATATTTCGCTTAATAATTAGAATACTTGATCTAAATTGAAATATTTATAGACGCTCGCTCGATTTGAAGATTTACACATGTGTATATCGTAACTAATCTGACTGTAAAGTTTGGAGCGGGGCTTTTCACAAGAGTGACATCCACGGCGCCAAATTTATAATTGTAACGAATAGTGTTTGAATAAAACATTTAATCAGGTAAACCCGGGCGTTGCCCGGGTCATTCGTCTAGTAACTTATAAAACATGGTGGCAGCGCCGGGATACAGAAAGATAAGTAAAATTCTGAAAATATTAAGCTTAACGTTCGAAATTTAGAGAAAACTAGATGAATGTAAATAATATTGGAAAAAGTGAATTTTGTGATAATTTATATTTAATTCATACATTTCAAAAAGTTACTTTATATTCGAATTGATATATTTTTAAAAATTTCATTTATATTCAAAGAGATCTATTTCAAAAAAGTCAATTAATATTCGAAATGATATATTTCTAAAAGTTAATTTACATTCGAATTGATATACGTATTTCAAAAAAGATAATTTATATTCGAATTGATACATTTCAAAAAACATTAATTTATATATTCGGATTGATATATTAAAGAAGTTAATTTACAATCGAATTGATACATTTCAAAAAGTTAATTTATATATTCGAATTGGTACATTCAAGAAGTTTATTTATATTCGACCTAATATATTTCAAAACGGCAGTTCATCATATATCTCCTGTGTTAACAAAATTGTTCAATGCTTGTATTGGACTTAATTATTATCCGGAGGCCTGGAGAAAGTCAGCAGTAATGATTATAAAAAAACCTAATAAAGAAAATTATAAAGATCCGAAAGCCTACCGCCCTATAAGCTTGTCTTCTAATTTAGGTAAAATTTTTGAAAGACTAATTCATATTGAACTTTTAAATCATATTAATAGTAATACTGTTATGCATCCTGCTCAACATGGATTTACACAAGAAAAATCAACAATATCTGCTTTACAAGAAATAACTAAATTAAGTCTTCTGAAAAGAGAAACAGAAAATACGGCAATAGTAACAGTGGACATCAGCGGAGCTTTCGACAACGCATGGCATCCGGCAATTCTCCAACAATTGGACAAGGCAAATTTTCCAGCGGTACTTATAAAAATAATTAATTCTTACTTTGAAGACAGGAGTGTAGAGTTTAAATATACTAATGTAAAGTGTATAAAAAAGATAAATAAGGGATGTCCCCAGGGTGGTATTATTTCTCCTATTCTTTGGAATATATTACTTAATGATTTCAACTTATCTTTTAACGAAAGTTTTGCTAGAGTAATTGCTTTCGCGGACGATGTGACATTTGTGGTATGGAGTTCAAACATCTATGATCTTCAGTATAATATTACCAAATGTTTAATAAAAATCAAAGCCTGGTGTGAAAAGGTAAAACTTTCACTAAGTCCAAACAAAACAGGTATACTCTATCTACATAACTATGAAAAATTGCCCATTAATTTTGATGGAAAAATAATTCAACCATCAGAAACTGTTAAAATTTTGGGAGTTATTTTTAAAAATCATAGACAAAGGAATAAGATTAATTTTGGAACACATGTTGACAATATAATTATGAAAGCTACGAAACTTAAGAATATATTATTCTCATTATGTGCACGTACTTGGGGCATTGATACTCGGCGTAGATTGATCTTATACAAAGCTATGATACGCTCTACAATAAGCTATGCATCAAATATTTGGTTTCCTTTTATCACTGCAGCAAAAAGATCCAAGTTGAATTCTATACAATATCAAATTCTTATTAGATGCATTCATGCTTATAGGACTTCATCTTCTTACATCACACATATACTAGCGAAAACCCCTTTACTGTCCGATTATCTTGAATTATTACAAACAAAGTATAATATGACAAATTCTCTCACAGATCGAACACTCAAAAAACCCCTTCAAAAAGAATTAAACAAACTATATCTGGATCTAAAATTTAAGTTTTATCTTTCTCAATCTAATGAACTGTTCAAGAAATTCTTTCCAATTGCTGTCCCAAATTTCATTTCTTCTGATAAATTCACTACTTTATTCTTAACTGGCAAAGGACCCTTCTTAAGTTTCCTATTCAAACTGAATGCTATCAATGATCCAACGTGTGAATGCCGCTTAGATGTTGAATCACCAGAGCATCTTCTTTTATCTTGCCCTCTGACTAATCAAATTGTATGTAGATACTTTGAAACATTACCAAATTCTCTTTGGGTATATACTCTATCTTATGAGAACTTTGTTAAGTTTAGAACTATTTGTACAATAATTTACAAAACAATACTAATCCATCGTGTAAATATTTAATCATATATATGTAAATAATACTAGCACAGCACAATAGTCCTTTGGACTTCGTGCTTTTGTAACAATAAATCTATATATATATAAATGAATGTATGTGTGTGTGTGTCTGTTTGTTTGTCCTTTATGCCTGACCAAACCACTCATTGGAACGCCATGAAACTTTGGGAAGTTATTTAGTATAGTACTGGGAAGGTTTCTAGCGAATAAAATTTTTGAAATAACTTTTCGCTTTAAAATAATCAAGATAAATATTCTAATTTATCTGTTATAAATATTATCATGATGATACGATGATTTTGTAATGTAGAAAATTAGGAAAGACAAAATTCAGGATGACACGGCAATTTATTTGAGACAAGAATAATGATACAATTCCAAGGCAAGATACTATTCCTTTAACTTCCAATTACCGAGGGAACCAATTAATATTGATTTTATTCAACTTATCGAGTATTTTTCAAGGGACCGGGAAAAAATGTTCACTTTATTGAGAGATTCGTTAGACAAACCTTTACTCGGGTAAATCCCGTGCGAAGCCGGGTACGTCCATACAAGAATAATGATACAATTCCAAGGCAAGATACTATTCCTTTAACTTCCAATTACCGAGGGAACCAATTAATATTGATTTTATTCAACTTATCGAGTATTTTTCAAGGGATCGGGGAAAAATGTTCACTTTATCGAGAGATTCGTTAGACAAAGCTTTACTCGGGTAAAACCCGGGCGAAGCCGGGTACGTCCGCTAGTAAATAAATACAGTAGAACTTGGATAATTCGAACTTCTTTAATTCGAAAACCTCTTTAATTCGAATATTTATCTTGGTCCCTAGAATTTCCTATATAAATAATGATATATATAAAAATAAATATTTTTAATATGTATATAGTATATACATACAATTATTGCACATAATCTAAATATACGGTAAAAATGTAAATTTACAGCAACTAATGTTATTCTTAATAAAGGAATTGATCGAAATTGTGAGATTTTAATTGTTTTAAGCCTTTTTATTCAAAACATCTTTAATTCGAATTTTTGGATAATTCGAATTTTTTTATGGTCCCTTGGGGTTCGAATTATCCAAGTTCGACTGTATTTCAAAAAGTTAAGTTATATATTCGAATTGATTCATTGAAGAAGTTAATTTATATTCATTTGGTACATTGAAGAAGTTAATTTATATTCGATTTTAAAAAATAAGCTCTTTTTAAATAAATAACGTTTGAAAGTAAGAAAGAAAGAAAAATAGATATGTGTATATCATATAAGATGATGTATCTTCTATATTAATAAAATGGAAATTTCATAAGTGGACATCACTAAAAACTTTCGTTACAATGCATCAATTTCAACCAAATTTTCAACATTTATGTAAAACGAGATGAGCAGGTTTTGCTTAACATCAAAATATATTTCCTAACATTAACATGCGTAACTTCGCTGTTATCTATTAAATACAAAAAAAATCAACAGAGTTAATTTTATTTATATAAAATACAAAATTAAATTTCAACAGAGTTAATTTTTTTACATACTAGCTAATAATCTCAATCTAAAAAAAATATTCAAAACAAGCAATTTTAAGATAACACCATATGTAAAACAGTCGGCCAAGAAAACAACTTCCCTCGAGTAAAACCCGGGCGGAGCCGGGTACACCCGCTAGTTCTATATATCTATATATATATAATTGAATGTCTGTGTGTGTGTGTCTGTGTGTCCTCTATGGATTCAAAAACCATAGATCCAATCGCCGTGAAATTTTGGGATATTATTAGGCGTATCCCCGGAAAGGTTTACGAAAAATAATTTCTTGAATATCCTTAGAGATATTTGCAGATTTGTAGCTTTAACTCGCAAGCAGCGCCATCTTGCAACGGAGATCTTCCCCTCCCCCCCCCCCTCCTCCCCCGTCCGGCCGCCGGCCAGTTGGTTGGACAGTCCAAGTTCCCGCCGACCAATCAGAGGGATCAAGAGCCCCCCCCCCCCCCCCCCCCCCCGTCCGGCCGCCGGCCAATCAGAGTGATCAAGAGGTCCTGGCGCGCGGGGGGCGGGTGACCTCCGGGAACTACGTCCATCTTCCATAAACGACCATGATTTTATTCAACTTATCGAGTATTTTTCAAAGGACCGGGAAAATATGTTCACTAGATAAAACGATGATTTTGTAATGTAGAAAATTATGAAAGACAAAATTCAGGATGACACGGCACACAGGGACCGGGAAAAAATGTTCACTCTATCGAGAGATTCAAATTTACGAGTTTCAAATTATCAAAATATATCTTTTTTTTTATAAGTTTATAGAGAATTGTTTTAACAAATGTTCGTTAGACAAACCTTTACTCGAGTAAAACCTCGGGCGAAGCCGGGTACGTCCGCTAGTCTATATATATAAAATTGAATGTCTGTGTGTCTGTCTGTCTGTGTGTGTGTGTGTCCTCTATGGATTCAAAAACCATACATCCAATCGCCGTGAAATTTTGGGATATTATTAGGTATATCCCCGGAAAGGTTTACGAAAAATAATTTCTTTAATATCTTGAATATCCTTAGAGTTATTTGCAGATTTGTAGGTTTAACTCGCAAGCAGCGCCACCATTGAGACGGAGATAGGCTTTTTCAAGAGGGGGAGTAATGTTAGGAGAGAGGAGCGCGTCTCGAGGCGGGTGCTCACGTGTCACTGTTAAAAACCTATTTGTTTTGGCTACATCTTTTCCCGTGGACTTAACGATAACTTTTCTAAAACTTATTTCAAATATCATGTATAATTATTTTTACATCATTTAGTTTAGTATAATTATTTACTATAATTTCCTATCGTTCAATTATTATACTTTTTGTTCTTAAAGATTATTTAAGACAATAATCTTTAATATTAGAAAGTGCTTTGCCAAAAGTTTGGAGTGGGGCAGACCCTGTGCGAGAATGGATTCGCCCGGCCGCCGGCCGACAGTCAAAGTACCCACCGACCAATCAGGGCAGAGTTGGTGACACAGCTATGCCAAGTACACAAGAAAAAAAGCCTCGCGGGAGCTTGCCCAAGATGACCTCCGGGAACTTCGTCCATCTTCCATAAACGACAATGAATTTATTCAACCTTATCGAGTATTTTTCAAGGGACCGGGAAAAAATGTTCACTAGATAAAACGATGATTTTGTAATGTAGAAAATTAGGAAAGACAAAATTCAGAATGACACGGCACACAGGGACCGGGAAAAAATGATCATTTTATCAGTTTCAAATTATCAAAATATATCTATTTCTTTTTATAAGTCTATAGAGAATTGTTTTAACAAATGTTCGTTAGACAGACCTTTACTCGGGTACCGATTAATATTGAATTTATTCAACTTATCGAGTATTTTTCAAGGGACCGGGAAAAAATGTTCACTTTATCGAGAGATTCGTTAGACAAACCTTTACTCGGGTAAAACACGGGCAAATGTTCGTTAGACAAACCTTTACTCGGGTAAAACCTCGGGCGAAGCCGGGTACGTCCGCTAGTATATATATAAATGAATGTCTGTGTGTGTGTGTGTGTCCTCTATGGATTCAAAAACCATACATCCAATCGCCGTGAAATTTTTGGATATTATTAGGTGTATCCCCGGAAAGGTTTACGAAAAATAATTTCTTGAATATCTTGAATATCCTTAGAGTTATTTGCAGATTTGTATATTTAACTCGCAAGCAGCGCCACCATTGAGACGGAGATAGGCTTAGGTTTGCCCCACCCCGTGAGAGAATGGATTCGTCCGGCCGCCGGCCGACAGTCCAAGTACCCACCGACCAATTAGGGCAGAGTTGATGACACAGCTGTGCCAAGTAGACAAGAAAAAAAGCCTCGCGGGAGCTTGCCCAAGATGACCTCCGGGAACTTCGTCCATCTTCCATAAACGACCATGAATTTATTCAACCTTATCGAGTATTTTTCAAGGGACCGGGAAAAAAATGTTCACTAGATAAAACGATGATTTTGTAATGTAGAAAATTAGGAAAGA
The DNA here is from genome assembly GCA_030710605.1 of Cordylochernes scorpioides. Classification (NCBI taxonomy): domain Eukaryota; kingdom Metazoa; phylum Arthropoda; class Arachnida; order Pseudoscorpiones; family Chernetidae; genus Cordylochernes; species Cordylochernes scorpioides. Next base: position 399,606 of record CP092880.1, read on the forward strand.
CAAAATTCAGAATGACACGGCACACAGGGACCGGGAAAAAATGATCACTTTATCAGTTTCAAATTATCAAAATATATCTATTTCTTTTTATAAGTTTATAGAGAATTGTTTTAACAAATGTTCGTTAGACAGACCTTTACTCGGGTACAGATTAATATTGATTTTATTCAACTTATCGAGTATTTTTCAAGGGACCGGGAAAAAATGTTCACTTTATCGAGAGATTCGTTAGACAAACCTTTACTCGGGTAAAACACGGGCGAAGCCGGGTACATCCGCTAGTAATCTATATATATAAAAATGAATGTGTGTGTGTGTCCTTTATGCCTGACCAAACCACTCATTGGAACGCCATGAAACTTTGGGAAGTCATTTAGTATAGTACTGGGAAGGTTTCTAGCAAATAAAATTTTTGAAATAACTTCTCGCCTAAAAGTAATCAAGATAAATATTCTAATTTATCTGTTATAATTCAACAATCTGCTCTAAATATTATCATGATGATACGATGATTTTGTAATGTAGAAAATTAGGAAAGACAAAATTCAGGATGACACGACAATTTATTTGAGATAAGAATAATGATACAATTCCAAGGCAAGAAACTATTCCTTTAACTTCCAATTACCGAGGGAACCAATTAATATTGATTTTTTATTCAACTTATCGAGTATTTTTCAAGGGACCGGGAAAAAATGTTCACTTTATCGAGAGATTCGTTAGACAAACCTTTACTCGGGTAAAACCCGGGCGAAGCCGGGTACATCCGCTAGTTCTAAATGAATATGAATCAATTGAAAGATTTAAATATTGTCATGATAATTTAATAATATGGACTGAAAGAAATATAATAGTTTATCAAGTTTATGATAAATTGAAATTGATTTTTAATAAGAAATATTCAAATTTTCATAATGATTATGTTCATAGTTACATTTATAATAAAGAAGCTATTCTTTTTGAAAAAATTGAAAAAGAAAGGTTCCAAAATAGAGATCCAAAAAAGAGTGAAAGAGGATTCCAGCCACAATAGAAGTGCTAGATGAGATTGTAGGATTGATCAATTGGCATTCCACTTAGAGAAAGCCTGAATAGGATTGATCAATTGGCATTCCACTTAGAGAAAGCCTGAATAGGATTGATCAATTGGCATTTCACTTAGAGAAAGCCTGAATAGGATTGATCAATTGGCATTCCACTTAGAGAAAGCCTGAATAGGATTGATCGATTGGCATTTCACTTAGAGAAAGCCTGAATAGGATTGATCAATTGGCATTCCACTTAGAGAAAGCCTGAATAGGGTTGATCAATTGGCATTCCACTTAGAGAAAGCCTGAATAGGATTGATCAATTGGCATTCCACATAGAGAAAGCCTGAATAGGATTGATCAATTGGCATTCCACATAGAGAAAGCCTGAATAGGGTTGATCAATTGGCATTCCGCTTAGAGAAAGCCTGAATAGGATTGATCAATTGGCATTCCACATAGAGAAAGCCTGAATAGGATTGATCAATTGGCATTCCACATAGAGAAAGCCTGAATAGGGTTGATCAATTGGCATTCCGCTTAGAGAAAGCCTGAATAGGATTGATCAATTGGCATTCCACTTAGAGAAAGCCTGAATAGGATTGATCAATTGGCATTCCACATAGAGAAAGCCTGAATAGGATTGATCAATTGGCATTCCGCTTAGAGAAAGCCTGAATAGGATTGATCAATTGGCATTCCACTTAGAGAAAGCCTGAATAGGATTGATCAATTGGCATTCCACATAGAGAAAGCCTGAATAGGATTGATCAATTGGCATTCCACATAGAGAAAGCCTGAATAGGGTTGATCAATTGGCATTCCACTTAGAGAGAGCCTGAATGGAGTGATTGGTTGGCATTCCACTTAGAGAGAGCCTGAATGGGATTGATCAATTGGCATTCCACTTAGAGAAAGCCTGAATAGGATTGATCAATTGGCATTCCACTTAGAGAAAGCCTGAATAGGATTGTCAATTGGCATTCCACTTAGAGAAAGCCTAAATAGGATTGATCAATTGGCATTCCACTTAGAGAGAGCCTGAATGGAGTGATTGGTTGGCATTCCACTTAGAGAGAGCCTGAATGGGATTGATCAATTGGCATTCCACTTAGAGAAAGCCTGAATAGGATTGATCAATTGGCATTCCGCATAGAGAAAGCCTAAGTGGGGTTTATCGGTTGGCATTCCGCTTAGAGAAGCCTAAATGGGGTTTGTCAATTGGCGTTCTACTTTGGAGAAGACCCAGTGTTTACCGAGAGGAGGCCCAGACCGTCCAGTGGTCAAGAGGAATAAGGAGAATTCTCCCGCCTGTACTTCGGTTCAAAATATATGACCCCGGACTTTGATTGAAAGGAGGACATGTTGTATATAGTATAATCTGTGTAAATATAAAGATCCGGCAACACAGTTTGTATCATCAATTGAATCATAATAAATATGTAATTCATCTAGCGTGGTGCATGGCTCTATATATAGACTGTAACTATATTATATGTTTAAATAAGGCTAAATGTTAAGTAGAAACAATATAACTTATAAAACATCATTAAGAGATAAATGTAAAAATATATGTATCTATTAAAACATTTTTGAAAATAAATTTAAAATGATTTAAACAATAAACTGTAAGAACCTTTTTAAAAGTTTAACAAAAAAAATCTGCTTATATATAATCCTGGAAGGCGGCAAACCGAAAGAACAAACTCCTATTACTGAAATATATCTAACATGAATATCATATCTAATCTGTAAACACCTGGACAATTTCCATCATCGTGTAGACGTATTAGTTTGGACACTGTGCAGGGGGTGCCATCATCGTGTAGACAGTTTGGACACTGTGCAGGGGGTGCCATCATCGTGTAGACAGTTTGGACACTGTGCAGGGGGTGCCATCATCGTGTAGACAGTTTGGACACTGTGCAGGGGGTGCCATAATCGTGTAGACAGTTTGGACACTGTGCAGGGGGTGCCATTATCGTGTAGACAGTTTGGACACTGTGCAGGGGGTGCCATCATAAAGAGAACATATGCCATTGTGTAACCATTAATTCCTTGGGACTGAAAAAGAATATAAGCACGAACCTTTGCCAAATATTTAATAAAGAAGCACATTGCAATTAATCTTTTCACTTTTATTATGCACATTCATGGACAAAACTAAAGGAAGTTGTACCTTTTATCATGTATATCGGGATTGTTACGATATTCTCACAAAAATAACCGTTTCAATTTCATAAAGTACATTTATATTTGATTTATATGTAACTCTACTGTCCTAAAATCTTATGTTTTCTTAAATAACCCATTCTGAAATTCCACCCTTCAGTGTAACATATATAATCAGAATGATCCAATACAGTATTAGAGCTCTAAAGAAGCGGCCTGGTATATTAAATGGGTGAAACCACTGGGAGGGTTCACCACTGATGAGTCAAGCTCTTCAAATATTTTTTCATCGCAGTAAGGATAATAGAATTTTGTTTTTGTCCAAAAGGAACATTTGTGATTAAATGATTTCATTTCCGATAACGTACATTTTACGTGATTAACTAAGTCAGAGAGGATGTTGGAGGTACTGTAACACTTCAGTCTAAGACACTTAAGTAAATTTTATGATGCATTAGCGCGCCATCTGTTATCAAAATTCGAAACTATAATAAACACGTATGATTATTTTTTTAAAATAATTTCTACTGCCTTTACTGCATGGAAAAAAGGTCCTTCCGTTAATTTTTCCATTGCAGTAAGGGCAGTAGAAACTGTTTATTTAAATAATCACATACGCGTCTATAATAGTTTGGAACTTAAGTCAATAATGCGAGGATCAAAGTTTAACAGCGGCTGCACAGACGTCAGCAATCCAACTTTAAAGAAGGTTTAAATATTTAAGACTCTGTGGAAATATTCATCGCGGCATCAGGACGTCGTTTGAATCCGTTTAAAACGGGAGAATAGCGGAGTGTGGGGTAATTGGAAGCTCGGAGTTCAAATATCCCCACAATTGGACTCCAATAAAAAAACGTCATCTCTTGTTTCCACCCCGCGGACTCCATTCCGATATTATAGCGTCTGGTTAATTAAGTCCCTTGTCGCTCCTGTTGGAATAGTAAACAGGAATTTTCCGTGGTAATTGCTGATTATAATCATTGGAAGTGCTGATAGTCAACTCCATAAACTGAGAAACAGCTAACTGAAAAAAAAAGGTATATCTGATTATGTAACAGATATCAGCTGTCATCAAAATTCGAGCCTATTATAGACCCGTATGTCCATAGTTCATATAAAATACCTATTCCAAGAGTCTAGCATCAGTATCACTATAAAAGGAAGATCGAAAAAATGCAATATTACAGCAGTATGGTAGATTAAACTGGCGAAACTTCTGGGAGGGTTCACCACTGATGAACCAGGCCCTCCCATTAATTTTTCTATTGCAGTAAGGACAGTAGAAATTGTTTATTTTTAAAAAGAAGCATTCGAGTCTATAATAGTTACAAATTTTGATAACAGATGGCGCGCTAATGCATCTTAAGATATTTGCTGATTGTCGCGCCCTCTATGGGAATAAATATCAACTAATTGTTGGATTTTAATTGTCCCAGAGTATTACCAGTGAAGTACAAGCTGTACCTCAATAGGTAAAAAAGGTTGGTTCCTAGAAAATCGAGATACGGGTATTCAATGCCAAAAGAGAAGGCAGACACAGCTACGTAGGAAATAATAATGTACAGGTTGACTGTGTTCAGTGGTCGAGAGATATACTCGGGAATTATTAAAACATATTGTCTATGTTACTTCGCATTAATTATTGTCATTTATTGAATATAAAGATTTAAATGTTTCCGTCTTCAATATATTGTAACATAGTATTTATTAGTAAAAACTTAAAACTCTTCCGGTGTACAGCTTATGAAAAAAACGTATCATTAAATGGAAGATAGGTATCTTTTATTTGTAAACGTTACGAGCTTTCGGGCAAACGCCCTTCTACAGGTTTGACAGAAATTAAGGCGAGAGACCGACCTATATACAAGGGATGATTTACATAATAAACAATTTTTATAACTTAGCAGTAAAAATTTTTTTAATTTTTAATAAGTAACTATTGTATTGATATGGTAATAAGATGTTGTATACTAGATTTTTAACTATGTAAAAAAGGAATAGATTAACTTGAAACAAAGATATCATAAATTTCAGGAATTTCTATTTTTCTATTTATGCTTTTAAGTTTGGTGGATACTATGGATTCTAACATTAATCTTTGGTGTAGGTTGGGTATGTTACGGTAATGGATAGTGGGGTGGTTGGTATTAAAAGAGTGGCCAGTGGATGCAACATGCTGATAGATGAGGGAACGTGGGTCGTTGTTATTAATGTTGCGGGTGTGTTCTGACATTCTAATGGCGACGGTTCTACCTGTCTCACCCACATAAGTGGAGGAACAATGTTCGCATGAGACAGAGTAGACCGCCCCAGAAGAATCCAGAGGACTGAGTTGGGTACCAGTTTTTGTAATGGGGTGTCGGAGAAGTGAGTGGATACTGGGGGTATTAATGAAAAAGGTGCGAATGCCAAATGGCCTGATGAGACGGGAGATACTAACTGTTAAAGGAGAATAGGGCAACATGCAGGTAGTCCTGAAGACTGGGGGAGGATTGGAGGGGGCGGGAGAATAGGTATGTTTATTAATGAATGTTAGTGGATAGGAGGCGGCGGTGAGATGGGAGATGATACGGGCTTTTTCTGTGGTTTTAAAGATGGGTAGAGAGCAGTGTGTGTGAAGGCGCCTGGTGAGTGTTTTAACGATGTTAATTTTGTGTACTATGGGGCAGAAGGAGTAGAAATGGGTGTAGGTGGGGGTACTGCTATTCTTGTAGTATACTGTGGTGTGGAATGATGCCGGGGTACGTATGATTAAGATGTCTAGGAAGGGAATGATGTGTCCCTGTTCTTTTTCCATGGTGAACGAGAGGTTAGGGTTGTAACTGTTGAGGGTGGACAGGATGGTTTCTTCAAGGTCGGTTTTACATATGCAAAGGATATCATCGACATATCGTCGCCAGAAAAGAATGTCATCACAATGGAGGTTGCAGACCCATTTATCTATTCTGGTCATAACCAGCTCAGCAGCTATGGAGGAGAGGGGGCTTCCCATAGGCGATCCCCTTATCTGTTTGAAATGGATATGGTCAAAGGTAAAGGTGCTCATGTTTAAGCATATCTGTGAGAGGGATGTGATAGAGTTGGTCTTGACGGGATCTGTGTTGATGGAAACCAAAAATTGGTTGAGGCTGTCAATTATCAGGTGATGGGGGAGACTGAGGTATAGGGATGAAACGTCAAATGAACACATGGTGAAGTTTTGGGGGGTGTGTAGGCCGGTTATTTCTTGAATGAGTGTGGGGGTGCTGGAAACTGTGAGATTACTTCTATTGTTGTTTAAAAGAGGTGAGAGATAATTTGAGAGGTACTTAGCTAGGGGGTAGGCGGGAGAGAGGTGATACGCAATGATAGGGCGCAGAGGGACAGAAGGTTTGTGGACCTTGGGAAGGCCGTAGATGTAGGTACCATTGGGGAGTACCTACATCTACGGCCTTCCCAAGGTCCACAAACCTTCTGTCCCTCTGCGCCCTATCATTGCGTATCACCTCTCTCCCGCCTACCCCCTAGCTAAGTACCTCTCAAATTATCTCTCACCTCTTTTAAACAACAATAGAAGTAATCTCACAGTTTCCAGCACCCCCACACTCATTCAAGAAATAACCGGCCTACACCCCCCCCCAAAACTTCACCATGTGTTCATTTGACGTTTCATCCCTATACCTCAGTCTCCCCCATCACCTGATAATTGACAGCCTCAACCAATTTTTGGTTTCCATCAACACAGATCCCGTCAAGACCAACTCTATCACATCCCTCTCACAGATATGCTTAAACATGAGCACCTTTACCTTTGACCATATCCATTTCAAACAGATAAGGGGATCGCCTATGGGAAGCCCCCTCTCCTCCATAGCTGCTGAGCTGGTTATGACCAGAATAGATAAATGGGTCTGCAACCTCCATTGTGATGACATTCTTTTCTGGCGACGATATGTCGATGATATCCTTTGCATATGTAAAACCGACCTTGAAGAAACCATCCTGTCCACCCTCAACAGTTACAACCCTAACCTCTCGTTCACCATGGAAAAAGAACAGGGACACATCATTCCCTTCCTAGACATCTTAATCATACGTACCCCGGCATCATTCCACACCACAGTATACTACAAGAATAGCAGTACCCCCACCTACACCCATTTCTACTCCTTCTGCCCCATAGTACACAAAATTAACATCGTTAAAACACTCACCAGGCGCCTTCACACACACTGCTCTCTACCCATCTTTAAAACCACAGAAAAAGCCCGTATCATCTCCCATCTCACCGCCGCCTCCTATCCACTAACATTCATTAATAAACATACCTATTCTCCCGCCCCCTCCAATCCTCCCCCAGTCTTCAGGACTACCTGCATGTTGCCCTATTCTCCTTTAACAGTTAGTATCTCCCGTCTCATCAGGCCATTTGGCATTCGCACCTTTTTCATTAATACCCCCAGTATCCACTCACTTCTCCGACACCCCATTACAAAAACTGGTACCCAACTCAGTCCTCTGGATTCTTCTGGGGCGGTCTACTCTGTCTCATGCGAACATTGTTCCTCCACTTATGTGGGTGAGACAGGTAGAACCGTCGCCATTAGAATGTCAGAACACACCCGCAACATTAATAACAACGACCCACGTTCCCTCATCTATCAGCATGTTGCATCCACTGGCCACTCTTTTAATACCAACCACCCCACTATCCATTACCGTAACATACCCAACCTACACCAAAGATTAATGTTAGAATCCATAGTATCCACCAAACTTAAAAGCATAAATAGAAAAATAGAAATTCCTGAAATTTATGATATCTTTGTTTCAAGTTAATCTATTCCTTTTTTACATAGTTAAAAATCTAGTATACAACATCTTATTACCATATCAATACAATAGTTACTTATTAAAAATTAAAAAAATTTTTACTGCTAAGTTATAAAAATTGTTTATTATGTAAATCATCCCTTGTATATAGGTCGGTCTCTCGCCTTAATTTCTGTCAAACCTGTAGAAGGGCGTTTGCCCGAAAGCTCGTAACGTTTACAAATAAAAGATACCTATCTTCCATTTAATGATACGTTTTTTTCATAGTATTTATTAATTTTATTATTTTTTATTGACAGAGTGGTCATTTTTATGTTTATATCTTGCAACTCTGTAAATTTTCCTCGTGGCTTATCTTTTGTTTACCATTCATAGTTGTCCTTCCCTGAAATAAATTGTTGTCTCCTCCTGAGGTTTTTGTCTTCCCTAATTTTCCACGTGGCAATATGAAATATTCTGAAGCATATTGTGTATTTTTACAAAACAACTCTCATTAAAAACATTTCGGACGTTGACGTTGTTTTTATTATTATTATTCTATTGTATAAGTATGCAAGGCCATGAAGTCTGAATTAATGAATTAAATTTATAATCTTGGTTGGGTTGGAATATAGGTCCTGTCCATAAGTCTCCAAGATGGGAGCTGCTGTCGTTGGCTGGTTACCCACCACATGGTTTTCAGACTTTGCCAAAGTTACGTTTTGATGCTTAAAACAATCGAAGTAGAGAAGAAGCTGGTTCTGAAATTCGTTTGTCAATAAATCCAATGAATGAGATCCAGGTAAAACAACCAAATGTTTTACTAATCTGGTGGAGCAGGGAGATTTGTTTAGGCTAATTTTGCCTTAAATCTTTTTTTCCTAATGGTCATTCACGCTCTCACCCCTTCATCCCGGCAGCTAATGGTCCCTAATGGATTCTGATAAACTTTCCTTGCTTTATTACTTCAGTCATTTCACTACACTGCTAGTAGTAGCGATATTTAGATAGTTTACTCTTTGATTTCCAATGAAGGATGCATACACACACAAAGCTCTATATCTGTACGAATTCCTCGGCGATGCAATTGAGCACGTTGGGGACAAAAACCCCTCCATAAGCACGGGCCTTTCCGAACTCAGGGCGGCCTTGAACATTTGACATTTTCTAGACATCCCTTCAGAGAAGGCTGATGTCTGATGTAAATATATTTATATTTATATATTTTTTCTGTATTATAACTTCAAATTTGGCACTATATAATGTTATATGAACGATTAATAAATCAGTTTCAATCTCTCAATCTCAAACCGGTCTTATACAAATTCACTACAAGAAGAAAGGAAGAAAAATCCGAATAATCCGATAGTCAACAAACATATAACTGGATGAATGCAATGATGTTTGATCAAGGTCTTTGGTTTATATATATTCTACAAGGCCGCATTCACCGTTCGGAGGAGATAAATAGAATCAATGAAGGATGCATTTACAAAAGATGTCTAGCGCTCATCTGGCTTCTAGGAGCAAAGCATTGATATATTCAACAGATTCCCAACCTTCGCCCGACTTCAAGGAACAAGGTGAAATTGAATGTTGACTTTTAGATCACGCACAAGCGTGTTATAGTTACCTGAGGAGAGTCTCATAATAACATGTGATCAAGCAACGAAAGGATTATTAAGGATATTTAGTCAGCGAGATGTACATAAGATTCTAGGACTTCAGAAATATCTATAAATAAACGTGCATTTTCCTAATTAGTTGTTATAAGAAAAATTCCATTTATTCAACTGGTGAAAACTTCACACCACAATTTTCAAAAACAAAAATCTAACATAAAATACGTCCAATAATTAATGAATATGCATAACCCGAACATAATGCCTTTTTTTTTATAATATAGACCGTCAAAGATTGTGATCTCAAATTACAAAACCCTTTCGAATAAACACTGAATTCAAAAAACTTCAAACTCTATATAGCTTTTCAATGTTGTTGCCAAACGTGAAATATTTAATCTGTCATAATATTTATGTGTAATTGAGCGGGAAATGGAAAGTGTTCCAAAAACGTTTTATCAAATAAAACAATAGCGTTAAAAAACGGTATGTTTTTTACATTAGCATTTAAAGATCCAGTTTCTTCGCTCATTCCTTGAAATACTCTGGTAGAAGATCGTCTGGGTGGTAAATCGACAGGTATATCTTCTGCTGGTTCGAACCTTCCTTATTTCACCATCTGTCTCAGATAATATCAAAGAAAAAAACTTTTGACCAGTGAACCACATGTTTTCTTGTGAATATAGCGTGGGTAGAACTGTGTATGAATAAGTATTTTTTTATTTAAATTTCTTCTTAAATATGATTTTGTACTCTAATATATAACCTCAATATGGTCTTTTTTAAGTTTTTGAGATAAAAAATAGTTTTAATTTTTTTTTTGGTATTAACTGCGTTTTTTTTTCTCCCTCTCTGTGATATTTAGGGTAAGGTATTTAAACATCAACTGATGGAATACTTTGGAAGATCGTAAAATTTTAACCAATCAGGACGAACCAAATAACAAAATATCGTTTGTGCTGATGCAGATGCAGAAGACGTAGTGGACATTCGAGGTACAGAATGTCTGTGATCATATTTCCATATCTAGGAGCAACTCAAGATTCCTTAGTTGGAAATTCAAGAATCAGTTTTGTACAATCTCATCGATGTATCATCTTTCTTGATACTGGAGTTCGAGCTATTCAGGACGTTAGAATATGAGAATTCAATCTACAACACTCCTCGATACAAGACTACTGGGATTAAACCAATTCTAAATCCCAACTAATCACACACACCCAAAAGCCTTTATTAGGGACTTGCCCCATACAGATTCTCCCAATTGGGTAAGGTAATACTCATCTTGTGTTATTTACATAGGTAGTAAGATGGAAATTTTGAACTGGCTTTACTCTTCATCTCAAAGTCATTCACTTGTTGACTGGTCCTTACATAATGATGATCTAAGAAATTTATAGAAGCTATTACCTTAGATTTGTTTGCTGATATTTTTGAAAGCAATACGTAGGGTGAAATGTTGGTACATTTAATTTATTGATATAGGGCCTTCCTAGATCCAAACTAATCTCTTCACTGTGAACCATTGGGTTGTCTATAACACTGAGAGAAGATTTAAACAATTTCTATCTCACACAGTCCTCGATAGAAAATAAAATTTTTCTGAAAATCTACTTTCCCAAACCCGGACACCCACAAAACAACCACGGTCATATATGCCGTAGTTAGAAATATGGTTAGCTCCAACCTGCCCCCCATTTATCAAATATTTACATAATAAACTCGAAGCTTGCTCCGGTCATAAATATTGTTCCGTGCGCGGTCCAATCGACGTCGGACTCTCTAGTCCAGACCGATATACTAGGCTGAGGGTCTAGTCAGTAGTACTACAATATACTAGACAGTTGGACTATTCCAAATTAAGGAATGCTGTAATTTATTCTCACAATGAAAATCCGAAACTATTTTAGACACGTAAGATTCTTTTTGAAGTTAAACAATTTCTACTGCCCTTACTGTAATGTAAAAATTAATGGAGGGCCTAGCTCATCAGTGGTGAACCCTCCCAGTGGTTTCGTCAGTTATATCTACCATACCGCTGTTATATTGCATTTTTGGAACTTCCTTTTATAGTGATACTGTTGTTAGACTCTTGGAATGAGTATTTTAGAAGAACTATGAACATAAGCTTTGAGGACAGTAGAATTACATACAATTATAAAATCACTATAAAACAGTATCACTCTAAAAGGAAGATCGAAATATGCAATATAACAGCGGTATGGTAGATTAAACTGGCGAAACCGCTGGGAGGGTTCACCACTGATGAGCCAGGCCTTCTTATTATTTTTTTCCATTGCAGTAAGGGCAGTAGAAATTGTTTAATTTCAAAAAAAAAAAAATCTTACGCGTCTAAAATAGTTTCGGATTTTCATAACCGATGGCGCGCTAGTGCATCATAATTTTCTCACTATAAGCAATTTCATACATCAACTACAATGGAGTCTACCTCAACGATGATATTCCAATGACTGTAAAGCGATGCGTTGTCCAAGTGAGGATTATTTTTCACTATTTAAACATAATCAACATTTTTTTCTATTGCAGTAAGGACAGTAGAACTTTGATTTATTTGTGAAAAGAAACATTCGCGTCTTAATGTCTTCATTCATTATTTATAGATGGTGAGTTATTGCTTTGTGTTAATTAAGTTCTATTACTGAAATCTGAGAACTTAAAATGCTCTCTGTGCAATAGTGAATTCAACCAGGACACACGGCATGTTCTACTGTCCGGCTTTAGAGGAGGAGAGAGTAATTCTCAGCAAAAGGTTTGGTTATGAAAACAATTCGCTATTGTTTTCTTATTGGAAAAGGTAGTGAGGGGCAGGACCAATACATTGGCTTATCACAAATTCTAGAGAACAGCACAGTTAAAAGACGTAGCACAGAAGAAGGAACCCAACTTGTAGGGAAAGATTGATGTCAATCTCCACTTTCTATAGATAACTGTTTACTTGTGTTTACCTATCTTGGAGAATCCTGTATGGGAAGAGTGTCCTTAATAAATGTTTGCTGTTATTGTTGTATAATAGGCTGAGGGTTTTCTAATGTTTTCTGTGGGGAAGATGGTGTTTTTGGAGAAGTTATAGGTGACATAAATCAAATTTCGAACTTTGTCTAACCATTTCTCTGTTGACACAAAGCCTATGTTTGATTATGAGCCTTTCTCTGGGGTCACTCATTCCTAACGTGCGATCAGCCTTTCCTCGGGAGCCTAAAACGTTCAATGCATTTCAACTCTATTTGATGGTATTAAAGGAAATAAACGTTGTTAGCTAGTTTAAAATATCTTTCATTTTACATCTTTTTGTATATTTAGTCCTCTTTTTATTGGACTATCATTATTGGAAAAATTTCTGGCGTCAGGGGCTATTATCTATTGTCTATGGTAGAACACTGAATGACCAATCAAGCTGGTTGGGTCAGTGAACGAGTGGTCTGAATCCTTGGTTTTCCACAGCTACAACCCAGGATCGAATCCCGAATTGGGCACTTTTTTTATAATAAAAAAATATATTACAATGGCCTTTGCTTCTTGCAAAAGTCCAACCGCACCAGCAAGTGCAAGTAAACAAACGGTGTTCTGGCACATTTGTAAGTACAAAAGTAGAACTGATTTTCACATGGGTAGACATGTGGTGCACTTACAGTAAAAGTAGTTATCAACTTATACCCACCATGATTATTATGGACTTTACCACGTGTAATAGAGATAATAAACAAGCTAGAGCGTCTGGCAGCGGAAGAACAAAGTTTTCAATGACTCCAGAGAGGCTTCCAAAGTTGTCTGCGGTGTTCCAATGTCGGCCGAACGCTCTGGACGGAATCTACCATCGATCTTATTGTAATGGGCTCCAAGTAATCTCCACGGCGGTAAGTTAATTAGTGTTTTATTTATTTACCTTCTTTGTATTAAGGTTGTTCCAAAGGTTCGTGTTTTTTCTTAAAACGTTGTTTTTCTTATTACTTGGAGAATAATATTATTACGGCGAATACATAATGATACATAATACAATTACTTTATACATAATACAAAGACATTATACATAACAGCGACTAATATTGGTATTTCAAATGTTTGCAAGTGTTTACGAACTTTTGGGATAACCTTGTATACATTATATTAGCCATCACCACGTGTGCCATTCCCGAGTGAAGGATGTATTTGGCCGGGTTGCTACCATCCTTTTAGGCCGACAAGTCATGTGTCAAATTTAATTGACAAATATTTGCACGCTTATCTTATCCTATTTCTTTAGTGCGAAGAACGTTGTTTTTATCAGATAAGTAAACCTCAAGCATTCTAATTGGACGCCATGTTTGTATATAAAGGGGATTGAAGAGAATGCGTGAGGCCAGTGTGGTATAAAGTTTTGTGTAGAGACGCTTATTGTGTTCTCTTCGTATTTTATCCGTGTCTGGTGATCTCTTCGCATTCCCTGTGTAACCCCGGTCCGATCCCTACCAAAGCAGCAATAAAGATAAGTACTGTTTTTATTTTATTTTATTTAACCAATTGTAAGTTTATTGATCTCTTTTTTTTTGTACTTTTGAGTGTACGCTTTTGTGTGTTTAGTTACTATTACTTTAGACCCTAGTCTATTGTATTTTGTGTTAACGCGTAAATAGCAACCTTTGTCACTTGCACGGGCTGAAAACTGTGGATCACCAATCTTTCTCTCTTATACAACACATTAATCGCTACGGAAAATTCAGAATCGACATTTTTTAATAGAAATCCATTCAACATCAATTTATAAATGTAAACTTTATAGCGCAAATGTTTCTATTTAATATACACCTATCCCCCGATTTACACGGTAGATACGTTCCTGAGAAAAACGTGTAAATCGAAAATTAAAATTTTTTAAAAATTAGAAATACAGACACAGTGTGCGTGTGCAGCAAGTCAGCACATAAGCTCGGGATTCCTCGTGAGATGTGTACACAGCGCATGTGTTCAATCACAGTAGCATTTAGTATAGTGCGATAAAAACAAAAAGACTTATTTGGAAAACGGTGTAAAATCGAAAACGTGTAAAACAAGTACCGTGTAAATCGGGGGATACAGCCTTTTTAAAAGCTTTTATTTAACTTGCCTATCTGTCTGTCTGGATGTCTGTCGCCAAATCTTGTAATCAATTTTTAATATACTTATAGGGCACCTAGAAATATGAAATTTGGTACACATGTTCAAACCTGATGACAAGGCTAGCTGACCAATTTCCAGACTTCTGGGTTGTCAGGTTGGCCAAGAACGGACAAATTTCCAAATTTCCTTTCAAATTTTGTATATTTAATTTAATATGCTTCCAGACCATATAGAATAATCAAACTCACAATACTCGCTCAGTCCAATTAATAATTGACAAATAGACAGACATACACACATTCATTTTAATATATAGAGATTAGCAGTAATTAAACGTAACAGTAAGAAAATGTTGATTTTAAGATATGTAAATAGAGTCTCTTAAGAGAGACCACCTAAAAACATGACTCAACCTGTTTCTCTTGTAGGTGGTCTCTCATTGAAGATTCTAATTGATATTAAAGAATCTCTAATGGACCTTTAATAAGAGACTGCCTCTTGGAGAGACGGGTTAAGCTACGATTTTAGGCATCCTCTCAATGGAAGCTCTACTGTATCTACTTTTTCACACTGTTTGGCTTAATAAATGTCATTTTAACCATTTTGAATGTGTATTAATCTAGTCTATTTTTGATATTTTATAGGCAAAATCACTTAATTTCAATTCATAGGGAATTCTTAACATTTTTTTTGTCTTCATTCAGCTTACTTTCTATTATATTTTAAGCCATTGTTCCATTATATATATTTTATACCGTATACACTGTTTTACTTTCAAAAATGTCATTAATAATTTGAATACAGACACATTGAAAACCTTCTTAATGATGATGATAATTTTTAATAAAATTTTTGATGGCATATTTGGGAAATAAAACGAAACGAAAAAAGGAAATCTGACAAAAAAAATAGCTATATAACTCTCTCCAAAGTTCTAAATGGTCAATTAGAATCTCCAATGAGAGACCACCTACAAGAGAAACAGGTTGAGTCATGTTTTTAGGTGGTCTCTCTTAAGAGACTCTATTTACATATATTAAAATCATCATTTTCTTACTGTTACGTTTAATTACTGCTAATCTCTATATATTAAAATGAATGTATGTCTGTCTATTTGTCAATTATTAATTGGACTGAGCGAGTATTGTCAGTTTCATTATTCTATATGGTCTGGAAGCATATTAAAATTAACATGAATTCTAGATTCCATCTGTTTTATCTCAATTTACCTTGTCTCTAATTTTGTCCTGAAAAAGAGTTCATTTCAATAAGTTTGCAGAGTTCTAATACAGAAAGACATTATGATGAGATCTGCTGTTTATTCTGTGGTAAATACAGCGTTTTAACAACGGTACATATTCCAATTGTGTTGATAGTTTTCTCTTTTCATCTAACTTACTAATTCTTGTACATATTTCAAATATCTTTCTTTTATTTCTATATTTAGTTTACCTTTAAAGTGCAAGGGTCTTTAGTGGGACATAGCGTTCTAAGTCGAAATAAAATAACCGCGGTATAAAATTGCCATGGAGCTAACAATTGCAAGAGATTTGATAAGGAGACAATAATTTGAAGAGAGTTTCTATGAAGCTAGCGATAGGAAGAGAGTTGCTATGGAGCTAACAATGGGAAGAGGGTTGCTATGGAGCTAACAATGGGAAGAGGGTTGCTATGGAGCTAACAATGGGAAGAGGGTTGCTATGGAGCTAACAATGGGAAGAGGGTTATCAGAAATCAGGCAATAGGAAGATAGTTGCCATGGAGCTATCAAAGAAATGCAAATTTACATGGAACTAACAATAGGAAGTGAGTTTCTATGAAGCTAACAATGGGAAGAGAATTTAGAAATAGGAGATCATATATCGCCGCAACTCTTTTTATTAATAAAAAGAGTTGCGGCGATATATGATCTCCTATTTCTAAATTGTCGAAATCCGCAATCCGGTTACCATGAATGGGAAGAGAGTTGCAATAGAGCTAACAATGGGGAAAGCCTGGTTGGCACTAACGCCGACCTCACTTCGAACCTGGGTGTTGGTGGTTCGCTTCTATCGCCTCTAACTCAATTACTGATTATTCCAAAACCCGCACCTATAACATACCCAAAATACACAGAAGTTAAGAGATATATAGTAAGAGGAAACCTACAAACAAGGAGCCCATGTAACAAGAAACACAAGTCTGGGAGAAGAGCTTCGTTTATAAGAGAACGATCGGGGAAAACGTCTTTCTACGGGTACCCGTTTATCTCTTGACAAGGTTATCCCAAAATTTCGTAAACACTTGTTGTTGTTGTCGTGTCCAAAGAAGAGTCTCAAATGTCTCCATGCATCTCCATCACAGCAGCAGCAATATCCACTATCTTGCTCTTCATTGGAAAATGGGTGCTGTTGCCACGTTAGTCACCTTGGAAACGAACCAGAATTTGGTCGAATATTCCAAGGGTCCAGGGGGGGACCGCAGGGAGGTGTGGTCAGACTCCCCCCCCCCGTAAACACTTGCAAAAAATTAAATACCAATATTATTCGCCGTTATGTATAATGTCTTTGTATTATGTATAAAGTAATTGTTTTATGTATTGTTGGGAATCTCTTATGGTTCAGACAATGAAACAACAAATAACAAGTTTACTTACAGCTGAAGTGGTTTTAAAGAATTAGGCGATTTTACCTTTTATGAAAGTATTTTAAATTTATTATTTTCAAAGAGAGATAGAAAAGAACATTTAACAATTTACATTACAATTACTAATTTTGTAAACAAAACCAACACTCCTTTGTTCTAGTTTTTTATATTACAGTGTTGTCAGTCTAAAAGTATTTCAAGATCATTGATTTACTATTCTTTTTTTTTTCCAACATGTATTATTATGTATTCGCCGTAATAATATTATTCGACAAGTTATAAGAAAAACAACGTTTCAAGACAATCTGCACTATTTAAAAATATATAATTATATATATATTATATATACTGTAATGATAGAATTAATAGGAGAGCTCATGGCTCATCAGTGGCAAACCCTCCCAGCGGTTTCGTTATAAAAAATTTTCTTTGTAGTAATGACAGTAGTAAAATTGCTTTATTTTAAAAAGAAACATGCGTTATAAATAGTTTACATTTTTAATAGCAGGTGACGTACTATTGCATCAAGTTTAGATATTTTATTTGAAGTAATTTTCTACTGTAAAATATTACTATATATCTAATCACAAAAATTACTTAAACCTAAAATATATAAATAAAATTTTATTATATACAAAATAAGCCTTATCATCTATGCAATGTAAATAAATATTTTAAACGAAAAAAGGAGAGAGGTAATTTGAACTAGAACCATCTATTGGAATATATTTCACGAAATTCTATATTTAAATTATTATTGTGTGTGCAACATGCATATTATTATTTTTTCTATAAATTATCAATTAGCCAAATGTAATATAATGGGGAAAATTAATGCATTTAATGCGCGCGCTCTTAGAATAGTATATTTACTTTAAAATTATTTTGAAAATAAATATATTTATTGTAATAAAAAAAAACAGATTAAAAAAATGAATATATAAATATATTCACTATTTAATTATCATTATTTGTTTCTCTTGCTATCTCTCTATCTCTCGTTTGATATTTTAAAATATAATTATTTAAGAAAATAACTAAAAAATATATCTAAACTTATAAAAAATGGAAATGCAAAAACCTATGAAGAAAATTCAAATGAGAGAAAGCGATATTACAAGTATTCAATTTTCTCTGCTAAGCCCAGAACAAATAAAAGCCATATCCGTGGTTGCCATTACAAATCCAGGATTCATGGAAAATGGAAAACCAATTCCTGGTGGATTAATGGATCCCAGACAAGGTTCAATATCTGTTGGAGAACTTTGTTCGACCTGCCGTCAGAAGCATAGAGAATGTGCTGGACATTTCGGCCATATTGAACTTTCTGTGCCTATTTTCCACCCTGGATGTATCGGCACAGTTCACAAAATCCTCCAATGCATCTGCTTCTACTGCTCCACTTTACTTATTAAACCGGAGAATGCAAAAATTCAAACCATCATGGAGAGATTCAAAGGCCAAAACCGCCTTCAACAACTTCATGAACTCTGTTCTAAAGTCAAGAAATGCGAATTGAGCATAGATGATAAGGGGAATCTGATTGAAAATTCCCTCGGATGCGGAAAGAATCAACCAAGCATCAAGACAAAGCAAATGGAGTTCATCGCTGAATGGAAGAAACCTAACTGTGAAGATGAAATGAACAAAATGTATATTTCAGCATCAATGATACTGGAAATCTTTAGCAAAATGTCAGATACAGCAATCGAAGCTGTTGGCATGAACACCACATTTTCTCGACCAGAATGGATGATTCTGAAGGTAATTCCAGTTGCCCCTCATTCAGTTAGGCCAGCAGTTAAATGTGGAAATAAGTTAGGCCATGATGATATTACCTTGAAATTACGTGATATCATAAAGGCTAACAAAGAAGTTGAACGAGTAATTAATCAACAAATTCCTAACTTTATTGTTAGAGAAAAGATAAATGCCCTTCAATACCACGTAGCTACCATGATGCAAAGTAATGTTCCTGGACTACCAGAAGCGATAACGAAAAATGGACGTAAAATTAAATCCATTGCAGATCGTATTAAAGGAAAAGAAGGAAGGATTAGAACCAATCTCATGGGTAAACGTGTTAATCACTCTGCACGTACAGTCATCTCTCCAGACCCCAATTTGAGAATTGATGAAGTTGGTGTTCCCATTTCAATTGCAAAAACCCTCACCATTCCAGAAACTGTTCACAAGTACAACATTGAATGGTTGCAACGACTTGTAGAAAACGGACCCTTCCAACTTCCAGGAGCAAGCGCCATTATAAGAGAAAATGGACAACGGATAAATCTTCACATGAATAAGAATTCTTCCGATCTTGTCCTGATGACAGGTGACATCGTGGAAAGATGTTTGATAAACGGTGACGTGGTGGTGTTCAATCGACAGCCATCTTTGCACAAGATGTCCATGATGGCTCATAAAGTCCGAATTCTTCCCTTTTCAACCTTCCGGATGAATCTTAGTTGCACCACGCCCTACAACGCCGATTTTGATGGAGATGAGATGAACCTTCATGTTCCCCAAGACCCAGCCACTCGGGTTGAAGTGGAGCAGCTTTCCCTAGTTCCCACTCAAATCGTTGCCCCTCAGGCTAACAAACCTTGCATGGGAATCGTCCAGGACACACTCACTGCTGTTTTCATGATGACCAGAAGAGACGTCTTCATCGAGAAAGGAGAATTGATGAGAATCTTATTTCAAAGTAATGATTGGGATGGCGTAATTCCTCCGCCAACCATTATCAAACCTAAACCTCTATGGACTGGAAAACAACTTTTCAGTATACTCCTCAACGAAAATATTAACTTGGATCGTAAACATAGTGCTCATGATAGTGCTGAAGATACTGGCCCATATAAATGGATCACTCCAGGTGATACAAGAGTAATCATCCAAAATGGAGTACTAATCTCAGGCATCATTTGCAAGAAAATTGTTGGAACATCAGAAGGTTCATTAATGCATCTATTTTTCATGGAAGTTGGTCCTAGTAGAACAGCAGCCTTTTATAACAACCTCCAAGTAATTGTAAATAACTGGTTTGTTGAAGTTTCCCTTACTCTAAGCTATTCAGACACAGTCGCCGAAGAAGATACCGTAATCAAGATAAAAAATGCGATCGAGGAAGCCAAAGTAGAAGTTATGGAATTTTGGGATAAATCTCTCAAAGGGACTCTTGAACTTCTCCCTGGAAATAGCATGTTTAATACATTCGAATCGCAGGTCAGCAAAACTTTGAATACCGTTCGAGATAAGACGGGCTCCTTAGCTGCTAAATCTCTAACGCATTTCAACAATTTTAAGAAAATGGTTGACTCAGGATCGAAAGGATCCAAGATCAATATTTCACAAATTATGGCTTGCGTAGGACAGCAAGGTATTGGGGGGAAACGGGTCCCAGATGGATACCATAAAAGAACTTTAGCATGCTTCACTAAATGTGATTATAGTTATTTGAGCAGGGGTTTTGTTGAAGATTCCTACCACGACGGATTAAATGTTATCGAATTTTACTTTCATACCATGGCAGGCCGTGAGGGTATCATAGACACGGCAGTGAAGACCGCTGAAACTGGCTACATCCAGAGACGTCTGGTCAAAGCCATGGAAGATCTAATGGTACAGTACGATGGGACAGTACGTAATAGCAGTGATGAAGTTTTACAATTTGCTTATGGTGAAGATGGAATGGATGGAGCATTTATGGAATCCCAAACCATTCCTATTATTACTCCTTCTGATAAAGCTTTTGAAAATAAGTTCAAGTTTGATATCAAAAATGAAGATAAAATTAAGAACATCTTCTCCTATGAGGCACTGGAAGAGATGAAAAGCGAGGAGACTGTCACAGCTGTGATGAATGAATGGAAAAGGCTGGAGAAAGATCGTGAAACCTTAAGATCCATTTTCCCTTCAGGAGAAAGCAAGGTCGTTCTTCCATGCAACCTACAGAAATTGATCAAACAAGCTCAGCACACATACAAAATCGATCCCAGAACGGACACCACAGACTTGACTCCTAGAATAGTGACAAAAGGAGTAGAAGATCTAATAAGTGTTCTAAATATGGAAGAAGATAATGGTATCGAAACCAAACCAAATATTCTTCTCCATGGATTAATCCGCTCGACCTTTTGCTCCAAGAAGGTTACCGAAGAATATCGTCTCAATAGAGAATCATTTAATTGGGTTCTTGAAGAAATTGAGGAACGATACCAAAGAAGTTTGGTTAATCCAGGAGAGATGGTCGGGATGATAGCTGCTCAGTCATTGGGTGAACCAGCTACCCAGATGACTCTAAACACTTTCCACTATGCCGGAGTTTCAGCTAAGAATGTAACTCTTGGTGTACCCCGTCTCAACGAGATTCTCAACCTTTCCAAGAATCCAAAGACTCCTTCATTGACCATCTACCTGACTGGAGAAGCAGCTACGAATGCTGAGATTGCCAAGGAAATAGCTTGCCGCATGGAACACGTCACAATGGAAAAATTTGTTCAGTGTTCTAATGTCTGGTATGATCCTGATACGACAAAGACTGTCATTCCAGAAGATCAGGAACTTGTAGATCTCTACAACGAATTACCTGACGACAATTCTAGGCCTCTTTCACCTTGGATTTTGCGTTTTGTGATGAACCGCAAAAATATGGTCGCCTATAAGGTTTCAATGGAAATGATAGCAGAAGCAATTAACAAAGAATTTGGAGATGACCTGAATTGCGTCTTCTCAGATGATAATAGTGAACAACTGGTTTTACGTCTAAGATCTGTAGCTGAAGACGAAAATTATGAAGTGGAAGATCAAATCTTTCTGAAACATATTGAAAATTCAATGCTCAACGATATGACCATTCAAGGAATTCCATCAATTTCAAGGGTCTACATGCAACTACCTAACGATGATAGCAAGAAGAGGACCATTATCGCTGAGAATGGGGAGATGAAGAAAGTCCAAGAATGGGTACTGGAAACCGATGGAAATGGACTTCAGCAAGTCCTGGCCCTCCGAGATGTCGATTCTGTCAGAACATACTCCAATGACATCTACGAAACCTTTGAGGTTCTTGGCATTGAAGCTGTACGGAAGAATATTGAGAAGGAAATTAACAACTTGATTTCCTTCGATGGATCCTACGTCAACTCACGTCATCTTGCTCTTCTCTGTGATGTCATGACAGCTAAAGGACATCTGATGGCAATCACACGTCATGGCATCAACCGACGTGACAATGGACCACTTATGCGATGCTCTTTCGAAGAATCTGTGGATGTCCTTACGAAAGCTGCCTGCCACGCAGAAGTAGATTACCTTAAGGGAGTGTCCGAATGCATCATGGTAGGCAAACAATGCCGTATTGGAACTGGTTTATCCCAATGCCTCCTCAGCAATAACGTCGAGAAGATATTCAAAGATGTACCTAATGCAAACTTCGAAGATTCATCTTCCAATCTGGAATGGCTCAACAAGAACCAGTCCAACTTTGGAACAGAATACCTCAGCCCCATCTATTCCCCGGAAGGTGCCTTTTCACCTGATTACTCAAGTGAATATTCCTTTGGCAGCCCACAATTCAGTCCGGATAGCCCAAGCCGTTTCTCAGATAGCGCATGCTTTTCGCCTAGAAGTCCAAATAGCCCGAACTATGCGCCTGAAAGTCCTAGATATTCAATGACAAGCCCTATATATTCCGCCAAAAGTCCAAGCTATTCGCCCACAAGCCCTTCATACTCACCCACAAGCCCTTCATACTCACCCACAAGCCCCTCATACTCACCCACAAGCCCCTCATACTCACCCACAAGCCCCTCATACTCACCCACAAGCCCCTCATACTCACCCACAAGCCCCTCGTACTCGCCGACTAGCCCCCGCTATTCTCCCACTAGCCCCTCCTATTCGGCTACAAGCCCCCGCTATTCTCCCACTAGCCCCTCCTATTCGGCTACAAGCCCCTCGTACTCGCCGACTAGCTCCCCGTACTCGCCGACTAGCTCCCCGTACTCGCCGACTAGCTCCCCGTACTCGTCGACTAGCCCCCGCTATTCTCCCACTAGCCCCTCCTACACCCCAACACTCCAGAATACACCCCCTCTAGTCCCTCCTACTCCTTCAACCAAAGCGAAGATTCATATAACTCCAGCGATGGGGAATGCTAGACAGACGAGCATAAATCTACAATGATTTCTACGGAATTATTTTTTAAATAATGTAAATAATATTATGTAATTTATGTGATTATATAATAATAAATTAGTTTTTTCATGAAATTTATTATATATTGGTATATTTTAATATTTGTTATAATTATTAAATGATCGCGAAAAATCGCGTGTCATAGTAATTTTTGATATTAAGATTAAATATAACACACACAATTTAATACTTTAAAACTTCAGTTATTATTGATATAGTAAAAAAATCTTTATTTAAAACATTAATCCAAAACATAACACCATGCATATCAATATAATAATTTTGATATTTAAAAAAAACACGATATAAAATGTATAATTTAATTTATATTAGTTTATCATATAAAGCTTTAATTAATTAACTTTATTAACATCATGAAACGCGATATCCCAAACTCAGGGATATTTGCGCCAATACATTTCACTGCATTACAGCAATACGGCTATATACAATCCTGTTCAATTCATTATTTTACATAAATTAACTAAAGAAAATTGTCCAAAGAGAAAAACAAACAACAAAGCAAAACACACAGGGCAAGCATCGCAGTTCTTTTTTTTTTTTTTCTAAGATTCCTTCTCTTTTTTCCAATTCAAGAGAAAGTTGTATATGTATTTACAAAATTGATCAAAATTTTTATACTTTTCTTTTTTGTCTACAAATTCATCAAGCTGTCCAATACGACCAAATCTATTTTCCCTAAAATCCCGGAAAATTGGGCACTCCAGAAGTAGATGTCTCGCGTCTTGAATTTCACCTCCGCAGAAGCATCCTGGTTCCTTCACGGCGCCGATAGTTGCCAAAAATTTCCCAAAATTGCCATGATCTGTAATGAATTGGATATTATAAAAATTTGGACGGAAAAATCTTGGAATTCCTAATACGAAAAAGCTTCTGAAAATTTCATTAGTGTTCTCAAAAATTTCATTCATTTTTGCGTGTAAGAATGATTTGACTATACTTGGAGCATGGGGTTCGTAAGTAGTTAGATCTTCAATGGACATTTGAGCTAGATCAAATTTGATTATTCTGGATTCTATATAATCTGTTAGGAGTGGAATTTTTGCCAAGCTATGCACACAGTTTGATGAAGTGGTTTTGTATGCTCTAACTGCCCATAAAATGATCTGGTACTGCATGGAGTTCAGTTTTTGTTTACAACGATTGTTTAAATATTTGAACCAAATTTCAGAACCGTATGTAAGTACAGGCCTAATGATTGTTTTGAATAAAGTTAACCTCTTTTCAGTGTCTAAACCCCACATATTGCCACTTAGTGAACATAATAAATTTTTCATACGTCCTGCCTTACACAGAATATCATTAACATGCGGTGTAAAGTTAACTTTGTTTTTCCATTTGTGATTAGAAAATTTCATTCCCAGAATTTTTACTTGCTTGACCGGCATTATTATATTGTTATTAACCTTAATAGGTATTTTTTGTCTGTTATGTAGGTATAGCATATTAGTCTTCTCTGTACTGATCGTTAATTTATTTCTATTACACCATTGGATCACATAATTTAAGGTGTATTCACTTGCGGTTTTTAGTCCTTCAATAGTCTTATTCCAGCAAATTATTGTAACGTCGTCTGCATAACATATAATATCTGCATTCATTGAATCAAAATTTATCAACAAATCATTTAGCAAAATATTCCATAGAAGTGGAGATAAAGGTCCACCCTGTGGACATCCTTTAGTTAGTTTCTTATAAAAAGTTTCTGATTCGTATGTAAATTTCACCTCCCTTTCATTATTCAAATAAGATTTTATGATCCGTATTAAATCTGAAGGAACATCATCATTATCCATTCTTTTTATAATAGCAGGCCACCATGCATTGTCGAATGCACCCGCAATATCTATAGCTATCAAGGAAGTCAATTCTTTTTGTTTATGTTTCAATATAGTTTCTATAATTTTATCCATTCCAGTAATTGTTGATCTAGATTTCATAAAACCATGCTGCCTTGAGCTCATTAAATTATTCTCTAAATAATAGTTACTTAATTTATTTTTTATTATATTCTCAAATGTTTTAGATAGATTAGATGTCAATGATATAGGTCTATAACTTTTATTTATTTCATAATTCGTTTTGCCTGGTTTTGGAATTATTTTTAAGAATGATTTTTTCCATTCATCCGGATAATATCCCATTTCTATACATTTATTGAATAATTTATGCAGAATTGGGATTATTTTTATTTTAGCCTGTCTAATCATATTGTTACTAATGTAATCAGGGCCCGGTGCTTTTTTAATATTTGTTTTTAAAATTGTTTCCTCTATTTCCTTAGATTCGATATAAACACTACTTTTATTTTTATATTTAGGCGTATAATTTCTAATCAAAATATGATCATATTTATCCAAACCTCCAATATCATCCTGAAATAGATCGTTCATTAAACTTTTTATTTTGTCGGTCTTTAAATGATCTGGTAAATTATCTATTAGTGGTAATCCTAAATTTCTATTTTTCGATCTCAATGACTTGAATATCCTATAAGCATTACCAAATGAGTTATTTGAATGACTTTCTTCTATAAAAATTCTCCAACTCGCTCTTTTTGCCTTTTTACTTATATTTAAATATTTATTTCTCATTGATTTATAGGTCTTTTCAAGGACCTTTCCATGTCGGTAATACAAATTTCTAATATAGTGGAAATCGTTTTTCATTTTCTCCAGCTTCCCATCCCACCAGTATGTATTTGTTTTATGATTTCCGCTTCTTGTCTTGACATTTAGTGACAGATAAGCTGCCTCTTTAATTATTTGTGTGAGAGTCTTTACAATGTTGTCAATATCTTTGATGTTTGACGCGTGGTTTATCATGGTGATAATATTATCTACGTCTTGTATTGCTATTTTTTCGGTAAATGTTTTCCAATCAGCATCTTTTTCTATAAATTTCCATGTTGAGTTTTGAACTGTCCTTTGCCTGTTAAAATTGTGATAAATGTCAAAGGTTATTGCTACGTGATCTGAAATGTGCGTCAATATAGTCGTCTTCCAGTTTTGTACCAAACCTATTGATTTTTTGTTTGAAATCGTAAGATCTATAAAGCTAGAATTTCGGCAGGTGGGTATCTTAAGATTATGAATAAATAGGTTATGTTCATCTATGATGGAGTGGAATTTGAAACCATTGGAGTTTGTTGTCGGATCAAACCAGACTGGGTGTCTAGAATTAAAGTCACCACATAGTATAATAGGTTGTTGATTGTAGGTCTCCAGAAGCTCTTGGATAAATTTTCTATGAGTGTCATTAAATCTATGTGGATGTATATAAAAGTTTGCGATAATAGTATTTGATTTTGCTGAATTTAAAGAAGTGGTTGTACAAAAGGAGTTTGTGAATTTATTGATTTTATTAAATTTTAAACTCTTATTCATAAAGATCGTTGCAGTATAAATTTGTTCATCTGTCGTTGAATGCACTATTTGAGATTCCAAATCGAAAATTACATCTCTATCAATCAGATAAGGTTCCTGTATTAGGATGATATCTGGGGGGTTGTCTTTTATAGAAGCTTGAAGCTCATTCAGTGCCAAGATACTTTTTCTTACATTTTGTTGTAAACATTTAATTCCTTTTCCCTGCATGATATTCAAACTAAATAAACAAAAATCTTAGCTGCGAAATTTGCCTAATTGTCGGTTGGATCATATCTCGTTCGTTGGATAATTCTGTCTATCTGTATTTTGTATAGAGGACAGTCCGAGGAATTAGCTCTATGATTCGGCGAGTTTCTAAATTTAGGATGTTTTAGACAGTTATAACAATTGCAAATTTTTGAACAGTCATGAATTCCTTGCGCGCCGCATAATTTGCATATCTCGACGTTAGTACAATCGGCCAATTTATGGTTGGGATTAAATTGAAGGCATTTCTGACATTGTTTTACCAGAATCTTATCTTCCACAAAACAGCGTTCAAAGTCAGTATATAATTTATTATTCATATTTTTAAGGATTCGGTAAACCTTTGGAGAAACCCTAAGAACTATGTTGTGGTGGGGCTTATTCGATTTCATGCTAAACAAAACATGGATATCATTTTCCATTTCGTTCAATTCAGGGTTCAAGCTTTGTTTTTAAAACACTAAAATATGCCATAATTACATTTTGATAACTTATTTATTTTACAGCCCGGGTAGTTGGCGTTTTGCGCTCCAGGAGCCTATATCTCTCTCTCTCTCTATTTATTTATATATTTTCCTAATACAGTAATCAATATTTAAATAAACAACTACACGCATATTAAAATATTTATATTTAAAAAAATAAAACCCAAAGCACACGATTCAATATTTATAATTTCAATTATAATCGAATATCATTTTAAATCTTTATTTTAAAACGCCTAATTCACTTTTAATATCTAATTTGTTTACATGTTTTTAATTTAATAATCGCTTTATTATTCAATAAACCCACAGTTATATATAGCCATATAGCCAATTGAAGCATTAATAATAATAAAATCAAAACACTTTCGCATTTAATATTTTTTTATAATTAATTATTTACAATATAATATATACACTGCGGCATGTAATTGTAAAACGATACTTGAAGTTTCACCGCATGAGTTTCTTTTAAACGACAAATTTGTCGTTTAAAAGAAACTCATGCGGTGAAACTTCAAGTATCGTTTTACAATTACATGCCGCAGTGTATTATATTGTATTATAAGTTACTTTATGTATCATTTACGAACTGAAAACTACGTCCAGGGTAGCCTAGTGGACATGGCATCTGCCCGGTAAGCGGAATATTGTGGGTTCGATTCCCATCCCTGGACACTTTTATTTTTCCGTTCGTCATTACTCTTCATAATTCCTCCTTTCATACCTCATCCAAAAGGTAGAAATAGTCGATATTTCACCTTAAAATAAAATTTTAATTTGTCGTTTAAAAGAAACTCAGGCGGTGAAACTTCAAGTATATTAATTATTTACTTTATATTTTATCATTTAAATTATATCACATAAAAATATAATCTTCATTTTATGTCAATCCACCATTTATTTAATTGTACCATAAATATTTTAAGTGTTTTTAATTGATTAAAATAATCGAATGTATTCAAATGGTGAAATAAAGAAAAGATCCTTCTTGAAGTTTCCACAGAGGGCAGGGTTGAAGTATGGCGTGATCGTAGCGAGCCAATAGGAGAACGCCATTTAGGTGTCGGCAGTGGGGCCTTGGTAATCAAACAGGAAAGAGCTCGGTCGGTCAGTTACAGAAAAAGAACAATTATTTTAAATTTTTTAAAGTCGCAATAATTATCCCAGCTCACTCAAGTCATCCACCAGCACACCTGGATCGACGCGTCACCAATTTTTATCAACAAAACTAAACGATCAAAAGATTGACGACCAACCCTAACGTCGTCTGATTACCGAGCCGAGATCCTATCGAATCTCTGCCACAACCTCGATTGATCCACCATTTTTCCCCGACTTCTGTGGACACTTCTGGAACCCATTCAGGCTTTCTCTAAGTGGAATGCCAATTGATCAATCCTATTCAGGCTTTCTCTATGTGGAATGGCTTACTCTAAGTGGAATGCCAATTGATCAATCCTATTCAGGCTTTCTCTATGTGGAATGGCTTACTCTAAGTGGAATGCCAATTGATCAATCCTATTCAGGCTTTCTCTATGTGGAATGGCTTACTCTAAGTGGAATGCCAATTGATCAATCCTATTCAGGCTTTCTCTATGTGGAATGGCTTTCTCTAAGTGGAATGCCAATTGATCAATCCTATTCAGGCTTTCTCTATGTGGAATGGCTTACTCTAAGTGGAATGCCAATTGATCAATCCTATTCAGGCTTTCTCTATGTGGAATGGCTTACTCTAAGTGGAATGCCAATTGATCAATCCTATTCAGGCTTTCTCTATGTGGAATGGCTTTCTCTAAGTGGAATGCCAATTGATCAATCCTATTCAGGCTTTCTCTATGTGGAATGGCTTACTCTAAGTGGAATGCCAATTGATCAATCCTATTATTGATAACCAATGTAGTAATGTACATATGTTGCAACATTATATATTTTTGTGAAAAAGATTAGTAAAAAATTATTTTAAAAATATTTTTTAAGAAAAAGGCATCATCTGAAATTTGTACAATTTCCCGGGCAGTTGGCGATATATGGATACGCTCCAGGAGCCTGGGTTACGTTGTTACAACTATACCGGTATAATTTCACTTTTGTACTTTTTTTTCATAAAAATATGTGTGTTCGAGGAATATAAAAATTTAATTTTTAATTCCTTGTATATAGTTGGTATAAAATTTTTTATCTAAAATATTTTTATATTTTTTGTATAAAATTATTGTTTTGCATACTTTGGTTGTATTTTTGAGTAATACAGGTATAAAAAGAAAGGAAAGAAGAAGGTTGTAAATTGAAAGGTGTAGTTTTGCCTATTTGTATTTCGAAGTTGAATTATAATAATTTTATTCTTTAATTTAGTGAAGAAATCGAGCAGAAGGAAGTAGAAAAACGTACAGCTATGAAAGTATAAAAAGAACAGGTATTAGTATAAAGCAGAAAAACGAACATATATATAGAGAGAGATATATTTTAACCTAGGTTCCTGGAGCGCCAACTACCCGGTTATATATAAAGTCAATGTATATATGTAAATAGAGTAAAAAGGCCTATCCTGACGCGCTCAGATAAGCTTTTAGATGGCAGAGTACCATTTAGTAAAACAAAAATAAACTAAACGTTTATTTAACTTAAGACGAATAATCCTTTCAATAATTATAATAACGAAAAGATTCAAAAAGGATAAGTTTCTTTATTTATATTATATAAATAAATTTAAAAAAAATAATATTATTATTATTAATATTATATTAATAAAGAAACTTATCCTTTTTGAATCTTTTCGTTATTATAGTTTATTTAACTTGTTTGGTGATATTTGGTCAACCCAATTTCTTGATAAATCATGAAATCAAGTTAGAATACTTTCAAGTTTTTTTAGAGAAAACCACACCAAGATGCTCTGCGGTGAGGACCCGACTTGTACCTTCTGTAATTCAAAACTAAAAAATGAAATCACTCACTATATTTTTGATTGCTCTGCTCTGAAAGAAGAAAGAAGAACCCTTATGCTCAAAACTGGGCAACTCTGTGCTTCACTTCCATCAATAATTGACAATATGACCCAGAATAAGTATATTGCTACGGCGTTTTATGGTTTCCACAAGTCCATATCTCAGAAGAAGGGCAAGTGATACTCACTCCTCACTTTCTTACTGCTACTCTTTTTGTGTTGATTTCTTGCTTCCCTCTTTCTTATTATTATTTTTTTTTCCTTTTCTTGTTTTTTTTTTCTCTTTTTACTCTGTATATATCGTTACTTCCTTTGTCTCACTGCTTTGTTCTTATGCATACCTCTGGTGAATCCTGTATAGGGTCAGTGACCCTAAATAAAGGCTTTTTTGTTGTTGTTGTTGTTGATAAATCATGAAAAGCCAACCATGTAAGCGTTTTGGGCTGCTGGCCCTCGTCAACGTGGTGTAGGCTGTACCTCTACGACTAAAATTTGGTTCCAGAGTCTTCCTGAGAAATCATGAAATGAATAAAAAGAATTAATATTTGTCGGCTATGAAAGTCTTCAATACGTAATTAATCTGGCTGATATTTTAACAGGACAAAGATGCAAGTCTGGAAGAGGTTTTGTCCCATTTTCAACCAAGCAAAATTAACCAAGTATGAGGCAAAATTACTTTTTTTTAGTTAGAAAATGATTATGAGAATATTGCTGTATCATGTTTGATTGGCAGAAACAAAATTAATTCGAGGAATATTCAATAAAACAGACCACAGGCGAAGCTATACCATTATTTTTATTAGGCAGGAATAAGATTCTAACAGCAAAATATTCACTCGAGCAGAAGAAGGAGGAAACCAGCTCATCTCTCTATATAAGATAAAAGTTCAAAGGCAACTTTCATACTCTTTTCACAATTAGAACTTCAAATAAACATTATGAAGTCTTTTTAAAATATACCAAAATATCAAATTATAATATTTTGTGATCAAAAATTGATAGAAAGTTATAAGAGGAATTTTAACCTAGAATCTGTAGATATTCAAATATCAGACTGATTTGCGTATTTGGAGGGACAAAATGTGATGCTAATATTTCTGAAACATGATTGAAAATTATAAAACTATTTTAGATGCGTAATATTCTTTTTAAAATAAAACAATTTCTACTGTCCTTACTGCGATGGAAAAATTAAAGGGAGGGCCTGGCTCATCAGTGGTGAACCCTCCCAGCGGTTTCGCCAGTTCTTATAAAAATATTAGAACATTAGTCAATTTCACAATCAGGTCTAGAATGGCAGCCTGTTATAAGGCTTTTTAAAGTTGTATTTTAGTAAATACT
Source organism: Cordylochernes scorpioides (assembly GCA_030710605.1). Classification (NCBI taxonomy): domain Eukaryota; kingdom Metazoa; phylum Arthropoda; class Arachnida; order Pseudoscorpiones; family Chernetidae; genus Cordylochernes; species Cordylochernes scorpioides. The sequence goes on from CP092880.1 coordinate 431,568, forward strand.
AGCGGATGTACCCGGCTTCGCCCGGGGTTTTACCCGAGTAAAGGTTTGTCTAACGAACATTTGTTAAAACAATTCTCTATAAACTTATATAAAAAAAAGATATATTTTGATAATTTGAAACTCGTAAATTTGAATCTCTCGATAAAGTGAACATTTTTTCCCGGTCCCTGTGTGCCGTGTCATCCTGAATTTTGTCTTTCCTAATTTTCTACATTACAAAATTATCGTTTATCTAGTGAACATTTTTCCCCCGGTCCCTTGAAAAATACTCGATAAGTTGAATAAAATCAATATTAATTGGTTCGCTCGGTAATTGGAAGTTAAAGGAATAGCATCTTTGCCTTGGAATTGTATCATTATTCTTATCTCAAATAAATTGCCGTGTCATCCTGAGATAATCTTACTTTCGATAAATAATCTTTAAGATAATAAACTTAGTGATAATAAAACTTATAGGTAAAAAAACTTGTTATCATCGTCGCAATGGTGGCGCTGCTTGCGAGTTAAATCTACAAATCTGCAAATAACTCTAAGGATATTCAAGATATTCAAGAAATTATTTTTCAAAAACCTTCCCGGGGATATACCTAATAATATCCCAAATTTCACGGCGATTGGATGTATGGTTTTTGAATCTATAGAGTACAGACAGACATTCAATTTTATATATATATAGATATAAACACGAACAGGTCTAGAATGGCAGCCTGTTACAAGGCTTTTTAAAGTTGCATTTTAGTAAATATAAACACGAACAGGTCTAGAATGGCAGCCTGTTACAAGGCTTTTTGAAGTTGTATTTTAGTAAATATAAACACGAACAGGTCTAGAATGGCAGCCTGTTATAAGGCTTTTTAAAGTTGTATTTTAGTAAATATAAACACGTACAGGTCTAGAATGGCAGCCTGTTATAAGGCTTTTTAAAGTTGTATTTTAGTAAATACTAGCGGATGTGTACCCGGCTTCGCCCGGGTTTTATCCGAGTGAAAGTTTGCCTAACGAATATTATATATAATGAAGTATAATAAACAATGTTAAAGATTAGTTTTAATTATTAATATCAAGATTGTGTGTGAATATGTGAGAAAGGTGTAATATCGTTGTTGTTTTCTTGGCCGACTGTTTTACATATGGTGTTATCTTAAAATTGCTTGTTTTGAATATTTTTTTAGATTGAGATTATTAGCTAGTATGTAAAAAAATTAACTCTGTTGAATTTTTTTTTTGTATTTATATATAAATAAAATTAACTCTGTTGATTTTTTTTGTATTTAATCGATAACACCGAAGTTACGCATGTTAATGTTAGGAAATATATTTTGATGTTAAGCAAAACCTGCTCCATCTCGTTTTACATAAATGTTGAAAATTTGGTTGAAATTGATGCATTGTAACGAAAGTTTTTAGCGAACAACACTTATGAAATTTCCATTTTATTAATATAGATAAACACGAACAGGTCTAGAATGGCAGCCTGTTATAAGGCTTTTTAAAGTTGTATTTTAGTAAATATAAACACGAACAGGTCTAGAATGGCAGCCTGTTATAAGGCTTTTTAAAGTTGTATTTTAGTAAATATAAACACGAACAGGTCTAGAATGGCAGCCTGTTAAAAGGCTTTTTAAAGTTGTATTTTAGTAAATATAAACACGAACAGGTCTAGAATGGCAGCCTGTTATAAGGCTTTTTAAAGTTGTATTTTAGTAAATTCTAGCGGGTGTACCCGGCTCCGCCCGGGTTTTACTCGAGGGAATGTTTGTAGTCTAGTATGTTGATATAATAAATCTATCTGAATATTAGGAAAGGTCAGGTAATTTTTTTGTAGGGTGATGCTCTGAAAAAGAACGCTATACCACTTTATCACTAAACAAATTGGCGAGTCAAAAATAAGCAACCTAAACAATCCATTAGCTTTGCAAGATAAGAAAAGAAATAGAGAAATGCATGCAAAATTCTCAACACAAATCAAAATCTTTAATCCGCAGAAGTAATGTATATTAGGTAGGATGAGGTTTATTTTGTTTCTATTACATTACATCATCTTTAAATCTCAAAGCAGAGCAAAACTGGCATACCCGAGACATTTGGCCTATATCGACAGATGAATCAGCTTTATAATCAATATGGGCATTATACTGCAAACCTGAAAACGGCTTATGAGTCCAAAGCTGAATACGCTGAACAGGAACTTGCATAGTTTGTGTAGCTGCGACGCGGGCTTCAGAATACCTAAGACGGCGAAGCGCACGACGCGTCTCACTTTGAAGTGGTGTCTCAATAGCTCTAGCATTCCTATATCTCCTGGAAGCAGCCGTATTCCTACCAAGTAAACGTCGGCTGTGGCGAGGCATATTCTGAAAAAAAATTTTGATTGAGATTAATAACAAAAGCTTCAAAACCAGCAATTTCTAAACAAAGCATAAAAATTTCCTGTCTTTTTGAGGTAAAAATCAAAATTTCTAAATTTTTTATTCAAAATAGCCTTCAGATATGTTAAAAATATTTTAAAAAACTAAAATCATAATATTATATATTACCAAAAAATTAATGTACAAAACCAGTTATCATTAAAAAGCTTCAAAATAGACCAACCGCTGGATACGGCAATGAAAAAGCATGCTTTTTTGAGGTAAAAAATAGAAATAATTTTCTAAAATACAAAATACAACCCCTATATGTTAAAAAAACTATAAATAATCGAAATATAAAATATTTAATCAAATAAATTAAAATATCTTTAAAAATTTTTTTAGAATACCTGAGACGGCGAAGCGCACGACGCGTCTCACTTTGAAGTGGTGTCTCAATAGCTCTAGCATTCCTATATCTCCTGGAAGCAGCCGTATTCCTACCAAGTAAACGTCGGCTGTGGCGAGGCATATTCTGAAAAAAAATTAGATTGAGATTAATAACAAAAGCTTCAAAACCAGCAATTTCTAAACAAAGCATAAAAATTTCCTGTCTTTTTGAGGTAAAAATCAAAATTTCTAAATTTTTTATTCAAAATAACCTTCAGATATGTTAAAAAGATTTCAAAAAACTAAAATCATAATATTATATATTACCAAAAAATTAATGTACAAAACCAGTTATCATTAAAAAGCTTCAAAAATAGACCAACCGCTGGATACGGCAATGAAAAAGCATGCTTTTTAGAGGTAAAAAAATAGAAATAATTTTCTAAAATACAAAATACAACCCCTATATGTTGAAAAAAAACGATAAATAATCTAAATATAAAATATTTAATCAAATAAATAAAAATATCTTTAAAAAATTTTGAAAAAGGACTTCAAAAAGACAAATAAATGAACCCGTAAAAGAAATCCCTTGCTTATTTCAAAATATAAATTAACTATTTTTTAGATACAACCCATATATGTAGAAAATATAATAAATAAACTGTATTTAAAAGATCAAAGCAATAATTAAAAAATTCCATAAGAAAATTTAAAAAAGGACCTCATAATGACCCATAATTGAACACAATGAAATTGCTTGCTCATTTTTTGCGATTAATAATAAAAAAAAACCAAATATTTTTAAAAACACAACACCTATATGTTATAAATAGCACAAATAATTTGTATTTGAAAGATCTAAATAATTAAATACAAATTTCTTACGAAATATTCGAGAAGGGCCTCATAATGACAATCACATAAACATATCAATAAAATAACTTGCATCTTAGTGAAAAAAAAAAATAGAAATAACCCAAAATTTGTTTACAAAACAACCCATATATGTGGAAAACACCATAAATAATCTACTTTTAAAATATCTAAGCAATTAATTAAAATTTTGTTAAGGTCCTCAAAAAAGACATAAAATTGAGCACATTAATGAAATTTCAAGCTTTTTAGCGTAAAAAAAATAGAAATAGCCCAATTTTTTTTTACAAAACAAAATATAAAATTGATCTCATCAAGTAAGGCTTCAACTTTTTCGGTATAAAATATGAAAACTATAAAATAAAAGTATCTTACCATGTATAAAAGTTATTAAAATATATATAAAAAAGATTAGAACTAATTTTGCAAGAAGCGCAAAGTAAACACTTTTGAAAGTGTAAACACTTTAACTCTGTTGAATTTTTTTGTATTTTATCGATAACAGCAAAGTTATGTATGTTAAAGTTAGGAAAAATATTTTGATGTTAAGCAAAACCTGCTCCATCTCGTTTTACATAAATGTTGAAAATTTGGTCGAAATTGATGCATTGTAACGAAAGTTTTTAGCGAACACCACTTATGAAATTTCCATTTTATTAATATAGATAAACACGAACAGGTCTAGAATGGCAGCCTGTTATAAGGCTTTTTAAAGTTGTATTTTAGTAAATATAAACACGAACAGGTCTAGAAATGGCAGCCTGTTATAAGGCTTTTTAAAAGTGGATAATAAACCTATACAGACAGTCAGTCATTGATCAACTGGATCTCCAGCCCTAAACAAAGCAGTCGCTGTACACATATCAACAGAAAGTACCACTTCTTGAGAGACTGTTATGAATCCAGAGACATCTGCCTTCTGTACAAGCCATCCCAGGACCTGGAGGCGGATATCTTCACAAAGGACTTATCCCGAGACCAGATGAAGAAACACCTGGAGAACCTCAGCATCGTGGGAATAAAGACAAAGTAAGGAGGGAATTGTTACGCAAACTTTGACTTGAATCATCATCGATGCTACGTCACTACTATTACAAAACTTCCAACTTCTACCTTCAACCTTTCTTTTATGTTTTATCGCCAGCTTGTGTTAACAATATTTGTATTGGAACAAGTCGTTCCTTAAATAAATAAATATTTGTTTTTATCTAAAGGGATGTCCTCGTAACTACAACATACACGTGAGTACAAAAAACAACTAGAAATCCTTAAAAGAAACATCTATTTGGCTAAGCCTATATCAACAATGCAAAGATCTTTCTATTTATAAATGGTGGTTTAGTATTTCTCTTACTTAAAATGAAGAGGACGTCTAATAATTATAAACACCCCAAAAATGTGTGATATAGTTACTTAGTTATTAGAACTGAAAAAAAAAAAGATAACGAGCACCAAGTTAACACCAAAATGGGAATTGCTGTAAAGTTGGCGCATCTATGATAAGGTAAAGTTGTCATATAACTATAAATTTACTTTAAAATTTTGTAATAAAGTATAAAACCTTTTTATATGAAAATATTCTTAGTAAAATACAAAACATCACAATGAAAAAAAAAAATTGTCCCTTTTTAAATTCAAAAATGTTCCTTTTAAAATAGAAAAAAAAGTTACATATTTTTTAAAATAAAAATTATCTTACCTAATATCAAAAGGTATTTGTTTCAAGTGCTTTTTCTAAAAGAGAAATAGTTTTTGGAGTGTTAAAATATATTTATTATCTTTCTGAATAAAATTTCACTGCTTAAAAATTAACAGTAAAATACAGTATATTCACAGAATTTTCACTTACAGAATAAAATTTTATTATTTATATGTTTTTAAAATTGTGTTTACATATCTTTTGAGATCTATTATTCATTCTTCTTTCAAGTGGACATTTATTTGCGAGTTTACATTTGACCAAATATTTCGCTGTTTTTCACCCTTACATAAGACACCCTTGTTGTTCTGTATATAAATAATATGACACACTCATTACCGGTTGAGATTTTAATAACATCGTACAAGCTCTCAGCAATTTTTATATCATTCTATTTATTTAATTGTTGGATTATGGGTGCATTTTATTTAACTTTATTTTTGGGTGTAGCCATTAGTTCTCTTTTTTATTATTTAGTTATACCGCCGGTAGATCGTAGCATAGCACGTAAGGTAATATTTGGTCAAAATAATGAACAGCCGACAATTTTTGCACATCGAGGAGGCTGCCATGAAGCACCAGAAAACACTCTAGTCTCCTTTGAAATTGTAAGTATCATTTAGATTTTGTTTATACACCTTTTAATAACACATTTCTTGAACGCAATGTTCAATTCATGACATATAATCAAACATCGTTTTCACTCAAAGCTTTGAAGTCTAGTTAGTTTCAGGATTCTTTTTTTTTTTTTGTGCAGACCTTTAAACTTTCCAAGTGAATTTTATCAAAGCTAGAATTTTGAATTTATGAGTATCTTTGTACAGAGAAAAGTGTTACATTTAACAGCTGTGGAAATATTTTGTGCAATATCATTACAAACTGTTAAAACATAACTTTAAGTTATAGCCTTTTTTTTTAGGTCACTTATTTGCATTAGCTGTTCTCATTTATATTAGTTGATAAATTAATAAAAAGTCATCTGTCTTATGTCTTCTGTCAGATTGAATATCAATTAATCATTGAGTCTTCTTCTTCTTTTCTTATCTCCACTCAATCACACTAAGGTATCAAGCTTGTAAAGTTTGAGACTTTTGATGGTGTCTGCCGGGGAAGAGTAGAGCTCATCAATGGATGAGTCAATACAGTCTTAGAGTGGTTTAGTCTTCCTCTTCTTTCTTATCTCCACTCAATCACACTAAGGTATCAAGCTTGTAAAGTTTAGGACTTTTGATGGTGTCTGCCGGGGAAGAGTAGAGCTCATCAATGGATGAGTCAATACAGTCTTAGAGTGGTTTAGTCTTCCTCTTCTTTCTTATCTCCACTCAATCACACTAAGGTATCAAGCTTGTAAAGTTTAGGACTTTTGATGGTGTCTGCCGGGGAAGAGTAGAGCTCATCAATGGATGAGTCAATACAGTCTTAGAGTGGTTTAGTCTTCCTCTTCTTTCTTATCTCCACTCAATCACACTAAGGTATCAAGCTTGTAAAGTTTAGGACTTTTGATGGTGTCTGCCGGGGAAGAGTAGAGCTCATCAATGGATGAGTCAATACAGTTAATAATTTTGACTAATAGTCATTGAGTTTTAATTATTCCAGAATACAGGGTGCTTCAAAAAAATGTATACACACTTTGAACTTCCATAGAAAATTTATTTACCGTTCTACAAAGTTAAATTTCAGGAAAATAGAAAACTGAAAGTCCAATATAAATGAAACATAAATAACAAATGTTAATACTGTTCAAATTGGTGACCTGCAGCATCAATACAATTCTGAGTACGAGTCACCACAGATTCTGTACATCGTATCAAAACGTCCAATAAGATTTCTCTACACACTGCTTGAATCTCATTCCAAAGAATGTCTAGGTTACGTGGTTTACGTTTGTACACCCCATCTTTTACTGTGCCCCACAAGAAGAAATCCAGTGGTGTAAGGTCTGGAGAGCGTGCTGGAAACTCGATTGGCCCCCTGCGTCCTATCCACTGGCCCGACAAATTTTTATCCAGGTAAGCTCGTACGTCCCTGTGATAGTGCGGCGGAGCACCATCTAGTTGAAAATAAAAATCATCATTACCGTATAATGCACGAATGGCAGGAAATATGGAATCAGCAAGCATTGTTAGGTAATTAATACCAGTTACAGTGCCTTCAAATCGAAAAGGTTCAATCGAGTTTCCAGCACGCTCTCCAGACCTTACACCACTGGATTTCTTCTTGTGGGGCACAGTAAAAGATGGGGTGTACAAACGTAAACCACGTAACCTAGACATTCTTTGGAATGAGATTCAAGCAGTGTGTAGAGAAATCTCATTGGACGTTTTGATACGATGTACAGAATCTGTGGTGACTCGTACTCAGAATTGTATTGATGCTGCAGGTCACCAATTTGAACAGTATTAACATTTGTTATTTATGTTTCATTTATATTGGACTTTCAGTTTTCTATTTTCCTGAAATTTAACTTGTAGAACGGTAAATAAATTTTCTATGGAAGTTCAAAGTGTGTATACATTTTTTTGAAGCACCCTGTATATTAGCTAAAATAACCCTTTTTCATGATTAATCAAGAAAACCGACTATGTTTCATTCTTTTGGCCTTTGTGAGTGTGGCGCAGGTTGTACCTTAACAACCAATAATTTGGCCAAAATTTTGGAATACAATAGAACCTCCATGAGAGGACACTTGCGATCAGGACACCTCTCTATAAAGGACAGTTTTCATAATCAAAATTACCATGTTTACTATTTAGTAACTCTCCGGTAAGAGGACACCTCTCCCTAAAGGACACTTTTACTCTGCAACTAGGTGTTGTCCTTTACAGAGAGGTATTTCTACTGTAAGAGGACACCTCTCCCTAAAGGACAGTTTGGCTCTGCAATTAGGTGTCCTTTACAGAGAGCTAGTTCTATTATAAGAGGACACCTCTCCCTAAAGGGCACTTTTACTCTGCAATTAGGTGTTGTCCTTTACAGAGAGGTAGTTCTACTGTAAGAGGACATTTCTCCCTAAAGGACGCTTTTACTCTGCAATTAGGTGTCCTTTACAGGGAGGTAGTTCTACTGTAAGAGGACATTTCTCCCTAAAGGACACTTTTACTCTGCAATTAGGTGTTGTCCTTTACAGGGAGGTAGTTCTACTGTAAGAGGACATTTCTCCCTAAAGGACGCTTTTACTCTGCAATTAGGTGTTGTCCTTTACAGGGAGGTAGTTCTACTGTAAGAGGACATTTCTCCCTAAAGGACGCTTTTACTCTGCAATTAGGTGTCCTTTACAGGGAGGTAGTTCTACTGTAAGAGGACATTTCTCCCTAAAGGACGCTTTTACTCTGCAATTAGGTGTTGTCCTTTACAGGGAGGTAGTTCTACTGTACAATATATATATCAGAAACTTTCAGTTACACAATGATGTCTGTTTTTATTTATCCACTGATATCAATACAATTTCTCTTTTGTACTATCTTTCATAGGCAGTAGAACCTCCATTAGAGGACATCTCTCAACAAAGGACATTTTTCATTGTCAAAATTACCATTTTTACTATTTAGTAATTCTCCGGTTAGAGGACATCTCTCCCTAAAGGACACTTTGATTCTGTAATTAGGTGTTGTCCTTTACAGGGAGGTAGTTCTAGTGTAAGAGGACACCTCTCCCTAAAGAACACTTTGACTCTGCAATTAGGTGTTGTCCTTTACAGAGAGGTAGTTCTACTGTAAGAGGACACCTCTCCCTAAAGGACACTTTGACTCTGCAATTAGGTGTCCTTTACAGGGAGGTAGTTCTACTGTAAGAGGACACCTCTCCATAAAGGACACTTTGACTCTGCAACTAGGTTTTGTCCTTTACAGGGAGGTAGTTGTACTGTAAGAGAACACCTCTCCCTAAAGGACAGTTTGACTCTGCAATTAGGTGTTGTCCTTTACAGAGAGGTAGTTCTACTGTAAGAGGGCACCTCTCCATAATGGACAGTTTGACTCTGCAACTAGGTGTTGTCCTTTACAGAGAGGTAGTTCTACTGTAAGAGAACACCTCTCCCTAAAGGACACTTTGGCTCTGCAATTAGGTGTTGTCCTTTACAGAGAGGTAGTTCTACTGTAAGAGGACACCTCTCCCTAAAGGACAGTTTGACTCTGCAACTAGGTGTTGTCCTTTACAGAGAGGTAGTTCTACTGTAAGAGAACACCTCTCCCTAAAGGACACTTTGACTCTGCAATTAGGTGTTGTCCTTTACAGGGAGGTAGTTCTACTGTAATGTGTTTATAAAATGATAAGAGAATTCTGATACATATAGCACCTCCCTATGGGAGCTGTGATCCACAGATTGCAAGCCTTGTTACATCTGACATGGAGCTGATGTGTTTCTGTCGAGGATTCCTTCGGCAGCTTGAGAATTGGTCATCAGTAACTTTGCATTTTTTATTCTTGTATCCATAAGTCTCCATGATGTGTGAGCTGCTGTCATTGGTTAGCTATCCAGGGGGGAGGGGGGGGCACTAGATGGAGTGGACAGTCTTTGTTCCATTCCATTTAATCCATGAATTCATTCTCAATGACCTTGTATAACTTATATATCTTCTTCTTTCTTATCTCCACTCAATCATATTAGGGTATCAATCTTGTAGAGCTTGTTGATGGTGTCTGCTGGGGATGTGTCTTCTTCTTTCTTATCTCCACTCAATCATATTAGGTTATCAAGCTTGTAGAGTTTGTTGATAGTGTCTGCTGGGGATGTGTCTTCTTCTTTCTTATCTCCACTCAATCATATTAGGTTATCAAGCTTGTAGAGCTTGTTGATGGTGTCTGCTGGGGATGTGTCTTCTTCTTTCTTATCTCCACTCAATCATATTAGGTTATCAAGCTTGTAGAGTTTGTTGATGGTGTCTGCTGGGGATGTGTCTTCTTCTTTCTTATCTCCACTCAATCATATTAGGTTATCAATCTTGTAGAGTTTGTTGATGGTGTCTGCTGGGGATGTGTCTTCTTCTTTCTTATCTCCACTCAATCATATTAGGTTATCGAGCTTGTAAAGCTTGTTGATAGTGTCTGCTGGGGATGTGTCTTCTTCTTTCTTATCTCCACTCAATCATATTAGGTTATCAAGCTTGTAGAGTTTGTTGATGGTGTCTGCTGGGGATGTGTCTTCTTCTTTCTTATCTCCACTCAATCATATTAGGTTATCGAGCTTGTAGAGTTTGTTGATGGTGTCTGCTGGGGATGTGTCTTCTTCTTTCTTATCTCCACTCAATCATATTAGGTTATCAATCTTGTAGAGCTTGTTGATGGTGTCTGCTGGGGATGTGTCTTCTTCTTTCTTATCTCCACTCAATCATATTAGGTTATCAATCTTGTAGAGTTTGTTGATAGTGTCTGCTGGGGATGTGTCTTCTTCTTTCTTATCTCCACTCAATCATATTAGGTTATCAAGCTTGTAGAGTTTGTTGATAGTGTCTGCTGGGGATGTGTCTTCTTCTTTCTTATCTCCACTCAATCATATTAGGTTATCAATCTTGTAGAGTTTGTTGATAGTGTCTGCTGGGGATGTGTCTTCTTCTTTCTTATCTCCACTCAATCATATTAGGGTATCGAGCTTGTAAAGCTTGTTGATGGTGTCTGCTGGGGATGTGTCTTCTTCTTTCTTATCTCCACTCAATCATATTAGGGTATCGAGCTTGTAAAGCTTGTTGATGGTGTCTGCTGGGGATGTGTCTTCTTCTTTCTTATCTCCACTCAATCATATTAGGGTATCGAGCTTGTAAAGCTTGTTGATGGTGTCTGCTGGGGATGTGTCTTCTTCTTTCTTATCTCCACTCAATCATATTAGGGTATCAAGCTTGTAGAGCTTGTTGATGGTGTCTGCTGGGGATGTGTCTTCTTCTTTCTTATCTCCACTCAATCATATTAGAGTATCGAGCTTGTAAAGCTTGTTGATGGTGTCTGCTGGGGATGTGTCTTCTTCTTTCTTATCTCCACTCAATCATATTAGGGTATCAAGCTTGTAAAGCTTGAGACTTTAACTTATATATATAATAGGATAATAGAACTACAAGAAAATAAGACATAATCCAAATACATTAATAGTGTGTGATATGTTAGTAAAAGCATTGTTACTATCATCAGACAAAAGAATAAATTTTATCTATAATTATTCAATAATATCATTATATTCTTTTGTCTGATGATGATGGTAACAATGCTGTTACCGAAATGTCACACACTATGAATTTATTTGGATTAGGTCAGTACAGTAGAACCTCCCTTTAGCGGACACCTCTCCACAAAGGACAGTTTTCATTTGCAAAATTACCATTTTTACTATTTAGTAACTCTCCGTTAAGAGGACACCTAAAGGACACTTTGGCTCTGCAATTAGGTGTTGTCCTTTACAGGGAGGTTTTACTATAGCTATAATATATAATCCAAATTATGCTTTATCAAATTCTTTTCTCAAATGCCTCAATGTGCAATCAAGTTTATAGATAACATTTCTAGTAGGCAACAATACTTGTACACACAAGGTAATAAGACCAAATCTAAATAAATAAATATTGTGTGACGTTTCGGTAACAGCGTTGTTACCGAAATGTCACACACTATTTATTTATTTGTATTTGGTCTTATTACCTTGTGTTTATATTCTATAATCGAAATTGTGCCTTATCATGTCTGTACAGTGTCTAATGACAGAAATGACTCATTAGATTTGTCATTACACATCCCCCTCATTGCCTGGAAGAGGACACGGTGGGGAAGACTCCCCGGCTGAAAATTTAAATTTGTAAATATTATAATTCTTCTTTAAATTATTATATAATAAGGGAAAAATATCCTAGCTGCCAAAGCTTTAGACTTTAGAACCTGATGTCCCTGGTTTGAACACACCTTTCGCTATCTTTTTATTTTCTCTAATTATTTTTGTGATCTCTTTCTCATTTGGTAAATATTGACTGAGTTGTCAATAAATTTGTTTTAAATGTCAATTGTCACATGTGATTGATGCACTAAGAACATGTGAGGTGGTCTGACTGTTATGCACTAAGAACATGAGACTGTGACATGAGAGTGTATTGGCTAAGCTCCACTCTGCCTCTACAGAGTCAAGTAGAGGAGATTACTAAAGTGTTATAGATAGTCACAATCTCTGACACTACACTTGTAGATTGCATTGCGTCATCCCTCTACCTAAGTATCACTCCTTTCTTCATTTTTTTGTAGATGTCAGTAGATAGGATCTATCAGCATCTGTTTAATTGTCTCTTGAGAACTAGCTTCTTCTTCTTTCTTATCTCCACTCAATCACACTAAGGTATCAAGCTTGTAAAGCTTGAGATTTTTAATGGTGTCTGCCGGGGAAGAGTAGAGCTCATCAATGGATGAGTCAATACAGTCAATAATATGTCTTGGGGTTGCAGGCTGAGAATTGTACTTAGTACATAGCGGGAAAACCTTGGAGAACTAGCTAAATGTAGCTGACTTCTGTGATCAGGTGCAATTTGAATTATAAATTAGAAACACAATAATCTCTTCACAGTAGGCTATATCCCTCCTGACATCTTCATTGCCTAGTCTACCGATGTTTCAATGGATTGATTGCCTACAGTACTACAGAGGTCATCTACAAAAAATCTTCTTCTTTCTTATCTCCACTCAATCATATCAGGGTATCAAGCTTGTAGAGCTTGTTGATGGTGTCTGCTGGGGATGTGCCTTCTTTCTTATCTCCACTCAATCATATTAGGGTATCAAGGTTGTAGAGCTTGTTTAGGTGTCTGCTGGGGATGTGTCTTCTTCTTTCTTATCTCCACTCAATCATATTAGGGTATCAAGCTTGTAAAGCTTGAGAGACTTTTGATGGTATTCATCAATGTATGAGTCAATACAGTCAATAATGTGTTTTGGAGTTATAGGTTAACACTTAGTACATAGTGAGAAAACCTTGCAACCATTCTGGAAAGTCATTGTCTGTAGATGACCAGACTTAAGTCTGGAAATCAAACACTGTTGTTCTCTTGGGAGGACAGAATTGTCCCTTCTGCTCTGTACCAGTTATGTGCAGCATTACATTGGAACTTTTTTTTTTTTTAAATCAGAAAAAAAAAAGTGCCCAATGCGGGATTCGATCCCGGGTCGTAGAAGTCGAAAACCAATGGTTTAGACCAACCTTCCACTGACCCCATATTTATAAATTTAATGAACTCTAAATGATAATCAGTTTTAATTGTTGTATCTTTGCTTGATTACAATAGTTATCTATCGACAGCTGTCATGGCCGTCAGACAAGATAATTGTCTGATATGATAACAAGGCATTGACCTTTTACATAAGTTATGTCTGTCATCTCCAGAGACATATTGAACACAGAGATTTCATTGAATACCTTAAACAAAAATTTATTTCTACTGCAGTAGAACTTCCATGAAAGGACACTCACGCTAGAGGACATCTCTCTATAAAGGACAGTTTTCATTTGCAAAATTACCATTTTTACTATTTAGCAACTCTCCAGTAAGAGAACATCTCTCTTTAAAGGACACTTTGGCTCTGAAATTAGGTGTTTTCCTTTACAGGAAGTTCTACTGTACCAGATATAAAAGCAGAATCCCTCAATATCAGATGCAGGCATGCAATACCACAGCAGTCTGATGGATCAAATCAGAAAAAACAACTATAAGGGTTTACCTCTGATGAGCTAAGCCTTTCCAATATATTTGTCATCATATTTGTAATCACTGTAAGGACAGTAGGATGATGTTTTATTTATAAAATAAATAAAAAAATCATTGGTCCTGGTATGGAACTTACACCTACCCACATATTCTTAACAACAGAAAATTGACATGGACCCAGAATAGCTGCTTTACACACCCAAGATAGAGGACATTGCGACTGCTGTGATAGAGATGTATGGAGACATCTGAGGCACTTCATTGGACACAACAACAACATAAAATTGACATGGACCCAGAACAGCAGCTTTACACACCTAAGATAGAAGACATTGCTGTGATAGAGATGTATGGAGACATCTGAGGCACTTCATTGGACACAACAACAACATAAAATTGACATAGACCCAGAACAGCAGCTTTACACACCCAAGATAGAGGACATTGCTGTGATAGAGATGTATGGAGACATCTAAGGCACTTCATTGGACACAACAACAACATAAAATTGACATGGACCCAGAACAGCAGCTTTACACACCCAAGATAGAGGACATTGCTGTGATAGAGATGTATGGAGACATCTGAGGCACTTCATTGGACACAACAACAACAGAAAATTGGCATGGACCCAGAACAGCAGCTTTACACACCTAAGATAGAGGACATTGCTGTGATAGAGATGTATGGAGACATCTGAGGCACTTCATTGGACACAACAACAACATAAAATTGACATAGACCCAGAACAGCAGCTTTACACACCCAAGATAGAGGACATTGCTGTGATAGAGATGTATGGAGACATCTGAGGCACTTCATTGGACACAACAACAACAGAAAATTGGCATGGACCCAGAACAGCAGCTTTACACACCTAAGATAGAAGACATTGCTGTGATAGAGATGTATGGAGACATCTGAGGCACTTCATTGGACACAACAATAACAGAAAATTGGCATGGACCCAGAACAGCAGCTTTACACACCCAAGATAGAGGACATTGCTGTGATAGAGATGTATGGGGACATCTGAGGCTCCTCATTGGACACAACAACAAATCTTTCTAAAATGTTATCCTTGTTTATTACCTAGATGGTATTCTATTGGGTC
The DNA here is from genome assembly GCA_030710605.1 of Cordylochernes scorpioides. NCBI lineage: Eukaryota > Metazoa > Arthropoda > Arachnida > Pseudoscorpiones > Chernetidae > Cordylochernes > Cordylochernes scorpioides. The sequence continues at coordinate 446,658 of CP092880.1, forward strand.
TTACATTGTTTCAACATCAGCATAATTCTGAAGAGTCTCAAGTTTTAACTCTCAATTTTTATTATCCCATTGTATAATTATACAAGGTCATGGAGACCAAATTCATAGATCAAATACACAATCTTGGTAGGATTGGAATATAGGTCCTGTCTTGAGGCTTCCATACATTCCAAGAGGTGGTCTGGTGAGGCCTCTTTGGTCCTGTAGATGGTATATTGTGGGAAGATACCATCCTGGAAGAGGAGCTGTCTAGTATGGCTGCCAGTTTTGAGCCTGGAAATACAGGTTGCTGCCTGTAGGTTCCTCCCACATTCCAGAATAGCTCCAGGCTTTTGGTTCAGATACCAATGATGGTATGTTGACTCCTGTATTTTTGCTTGGATATTTATTTTTTTGCATGCATTTGAAAGAGTCGAAATCAAGGTCTGAGGTATTGCTGCTGATTTTTCAATCGCATCTGCTGTGTCATTGTCTTTTAGTCCTATGTGAGATGGAAGGTGATTGGTGTGTCCCTGTGAAGCTTGTCTAAATTCAGAGAAATTTTACTCAGTAGAGAGGTGTACTCTTCCTGAAATTTCTCCTGTATATTTTGGCTATGTAATGTATTCTGACTAATGTATTGACAGCTGGCCAGTCATATCACACCAACACAAAGAGAAAGTAGCTTTAAATAGCGATGATCAAGTGATAATAGAGCAACAATGATCTTATCATGTGGGGTAGTTACAGAATCACTCTTATCTTCCACTGATGACATTGAAACATGTGTTTTTTGAACTGTCCTCTTCTTTCTTTCTTAACTCCACTCAATCATATTAAAATATAAAGCCTGTAGAGGCAAGGTAATAAGACCAAATCCAAATAAATAGTGTGTGATGTTTCGGTAACAGCGTTGTTGCCATCTTCAAACAAAAGTACTGAATGTCACAAGGTAATAAGACCAAATCCAAATAAATAGTGTGTGACGTTTCAGTAATAGTGTTGTTACCATCTTCAAACAAAAGTACTGAATGTCACAAGGTAATAAGACCAAATCCAAATAAATAGTGTGTGATGTTTCGGTAACAGCATTGTTACTGAAATTTGGTCTTATTACCTTTGTTTATAATCTATAATCCAAATTGTGCCATATCAAAGCCTGTAGAGCATGTTGATGGTGTCTGTGCTGGGGACAAGTAGAGCTCATCTTTGAATGAGTTAATACAGTCAATGATGTGGTTTGGGGTTGCAGGTTAACACTTAGTACATAGTGGGAAAACCTTGCAACCATTCTGGAAAGTCATTGTCCGTAGATGACCAGACTTAAGTCTAGAAATCAAGGATTGCTGTTCCTTTGGGTTGGTGGTGGTGTTTTGTCTATGGAGCAGATCAAACGATCCGTGCACCCTGATCACAATACCAGCCAAAAAGGTGCCTTGTTCATATGGATGTCCTCTTGTGGATTGATGTCTGCCATATAGAGGGCTGCAAGGATGGCCGGGTATATATGGTCCGGAGTGAGTTGGGTGTTGTAACAATTATTACAGTTCCTGTAGGATATAGTCATGTCTAGGTTCCTTTGGGTGTTGAACTGTAATAAGAGTGAATAAATGGTGTATGTGTATATACAGCTTCATTATATCTACAACTAGAACTTACTGACTCTGGGAAAACAGTAGACTTCCTCCGTATGATATCTCTTATCTTCTTTCATCCTGACTGGGTGAAGTAGAATGCCTTTGTCATTAAGACTGGAAACACTACTCAGTGGCAGGCCGACTTAGCTCTAAAAGAAATGGCCGCCTCTGACATTAGATATTAGATTATTGAACCAACCCGTTTATTGTTTTGTTTATCTCTATACCTTCCATCTTCTTCTTTCTTATCTCCATTCAATCATATTAGGGTATCAAGTTGTGACCCTTGATGGTGTCTGTTTGACAACCATCATGACTGGGTGAAGTAGAATGAGTCTGCCTTTGTCATTAAGACTGGGAGCACTACTCAGTGGCAGGCCGACTTAGCTCCAAAAGAAATGACATGAGGAACAGACACAATGTGCAGCCACTCCTAACATGTAACAAACACTACTCATCCTGTATCCCTGGATTAGGAGCCCTTACAGGGTACTATCAGCATGGCCAGCTGAACCCAGGTTTTTTAGTGAGCTTGTTACTGCTCCCCCTCCTCCATCTGGACTTGGAACTTGGCAAAGGCAAATTTATCTCTCTGATGTATGTAGAGAGGGTCTGAATGAACCAATTGGGAGCCACTCTTTGACACAGCACAGCCTTCTTTTATAAAATGCATTTTAGAATTCTAATACAATAGAACATCCCCCAATGAGCATATATATACTCCTGTTAGCAAACATCTCTGTTTAAAAGATGGTTTCATCACCAAAATTATCCATTTTTTACTAATTAGCAACCCTCTGGTAAAAGGGCACCTTTGGCTCTCTAAGTAGGTGTCCTTTAGAAAGAGGTTCTATTGTATAGTTTTTATAATTACACTCATGAACAAAATTTAAGGAAGTTGTACCTTTTAGCATGTATATCAGGATTCAGACAATAACTCTGAAAGATACACTCATGGACAAAACTTAAGGAAGTTGTACCTTTTAGCATGTATATCGGGATTCAGACAATAACTCTGAAAGATACACTCATGAACAAAACTTAAGGAAGTTGTACCTTTTATCATGTATATCGGGATTCAGACAACAACTCTGAAAGATACACTCATGGACAAAACTTAAGGAAGTTGTACCTTTTATCATGTATATCGGGATTCAGACAATAACTCTGAAAGATACACTCATGGACAAAACTTAAGGAAGTTGTACCTTTTATCATGTACACCAGGATTCAGACAATAACTCTGAGAGATATTTGATAAACAGTGACCTTTATTGAAGACATACGAGATAACCAAGTATGAATAAAATTGCCTCTGTCTCCTTAAAAAAAATAGCCAACCGGCAACATCAAATGTTCTCCACTTCCTTAAGTTTTGTCCATGAGTGTATATACGTAGAACCTCTCTGTAAAGGACAACACCTAATTGAAGAGCCAAAGTGTCCTTTAGAGAGAGGTGTTCTCTTACCGGAGAGCTATTAAAATAATAAAAATGGTAATTTTGCAAATGTGAAAACTGTCCTTTGGAGAGAGGTGTCTTCTAGCGCAAGTAACCTCTCATAGAAGTTCTACTGTATTATTATTATTGGTTGTATTATATGTGTGTTAAACAGTTTGGTGTTATAAGTGTATAACGAATCAAAAGTTTTTACGAAGGAGTATCTTTTATTATATTTGTGCAAGCTTTCGAACATTTCAACATAGAAAAGCCAAGCGGGGGTCACTCCAACCCGACCACCTACCCGGGCATATCTAAAGGATAACTATTGAGGTATTATATGATAAATTTCCGGTAGATCTATTTTCCTGTTGATGCTGTTTGTTTGTGATGAAACGATGGATTCTAGTACCAATCTGTGCTGCTTATTGTTTATGTGTTGATATAGGACTTTGGGTTGATCTAAGTTAAAATTATGGCCAGTGTTTGAAATATGTTGGTATATAAGTGACTTCGGGTCTCTATTGTTGATGTTTCGTTTGTGTTCAGTGATTCTGATATAAAATGTTTTGAAAAATTGGTAGTATTTCTGTGCTATCCATGCCTGTGGAAGAACTGCAAAGTTCGAAAGCTTGCACAAATATAATAAAAGATACTCCTTCGTAAAAACTTTTGATTCATTATACACTTATACCAATTGTACGGAGTTTACCTGTAGAGACTGGTGTTATATAGAATAAAAGTTTTACCATCCTAACACAAGTGATGTGCTGTGCAGGCCAAACAAAATAAAGCCTATGGTATAGAGATTGACATCTCCTTCAGTAAAGACAATGTGGCAGTTCTTCTCCATGACAGCACTGTGGATAGGACCACGGATGGCACAGGATCTGTGCAGGACTTTACATTGGAAGAACTACAAGCCCTTGATGCCACAACCTATCATCCCTTCAGGTAACTGGTGACCTGTTGTTGTGTGCATTTCCATTTCTACAACTTTACACTAGGAGGGTCGGTGGTCTCTTCTTCTTCTTTCTTATCTTCACTCAATCATATTAGGGTATCGAGCTTTGACAACCATCATGAGATCTACCATTCTGTGAGATTCTTGGATGCATGCCTTAACGACTTGCTCTTCTAGCAATCTGTATTTATTTATTTATTAATCAAGCAGGCGTGATATTGAAAAATTTGCGCCTATTACAGAGGAAACAAAACAACAAACTAGTTAAACCTTATAATTAAAAATATTTATAAATTAACATGTAATAATTGACAGAGTTTATAAAATTTATATAGACAATGTGGCTCTTCTTCTTTCTTATCTCCACTCAATCATATTAGGATTACAAGCTTGTAGAGCTTGACAACCATCATGACTGGGTGAAGTAGAATATGTCTGCCTTTGTCATTAAAAAAGACTGGGAGCACTACTCAGTGGCAGGTCGACTTAGCTCCAAAAGAAATGGCCGCCTCTGACATGAGGAACAGACGCCATGTGCAGCCGCTTCTAACATGGAGTACAAACGCTGCTCATCCTGTATCCCTGGATTAGGAGCCCTTACAGGGTACTATCAGCCGGGCCAGCTGAGCCCAGGTTTTTCAGTGAGCTTGTTACTGCTCCCCCTCCTCCTTTTTCATACGGGCTTGGGACCAGCAAAGGCGGAGTTAAAGTTGTTAAGTGGATGTTAAAATTTTGAAGATTGTGAAAAAATAGTCCAAAAATGAAATTGGGATAAATTAAGAAAAAGACATCTCCTTATTGTGCAACTAAAAGTTGCTGATGGCTTGCGCCATTTTTCTGAAAATATAATCAACTTATCATTAGTTTTCAATTATTCCAGAATTGGGCAATTACCCATTCTTGATTAATCAAGAGAAGCTAACCACATATGTGCTTTGGGCTATTGGCTCTCATTAGTGTGGTGCAAGCTGTACCTCAACAACCAAAAAATAAAATAAACTGATCATTCAATCATCCTGAAGATCATGAAATGTGTAGTTATGGTCAGAAGTGCATGAGAACTCCAAGTAATGTGATAAAATAGTAAAAAAGTGAAATTGTACATGGCCTTTTTCTTTATTTTGAAGATTATTTAAAATAAATAAATAAATACAGTAGAACTTCCCTGTAAAGAACACCTCATTGCAGAGCCAAAGTGTCCTTTAGAGAGAAGTGTCCTCTTACCAGAGAGTTGCAAAATAGTAAAAATTGCAATATTGCTGATGAAAACTGTCCTTTGTAGAGAGGTGTCCTCTAGTGCAAGTGTCCTCTCATGGACGTTTTACTGTATTGGTAATGAAAACTGTCATTTGTAGAGAGGTGTCCTCTAGTGCAAGTGTCCTCTCATGGAGTATGTTCTACTGTATTGGTGATGAAAACTGTCCTTTGTAGAGAGATGTCCTCTAGTGTGAGTGTCCTCTCATGGAAGTTGTTCTACTGTATTGGTGATGAAAACTGTCCTTTGTAAAGAGGTGTCCTCTAGTGCAAGTGTCCTCTCATGGAGTATGTTCTACTGTATTGGTGATGAAAACTGTCCTTTGTAGAGAGATGTCCTCTAGTGTGAGTGACCTCTCATGGAGTATGTTCTACTGTATTGGTGATGGAAACTGACCTTTGTAGAGAGATGTCCTCTAGTGCAAGTGTCCTCTCATGTAGTATGTTCTACTGTATTGGTGATGAAAACTGACCTTTGTAGAGAGATGTCCTCTAGTGTGAGTGTCCTCTCATGGAGGTTGTTCTACTGTATTGGTGATGAAAACTGTCCTTTGTAAAGAGGTGTCCTCTAGCGCGAGTGTCCTCTCATGGAGGTTGTTCTACTGTATTGGTGATGAAAACTGTCCTTTGTAAAGAGGTGTCCTCTAGCGCGAGTGTCCTCTCATGGAGGTTGTTCTACTATATTGCAGATGAAAACTGTCCTTTATAGAGAGGTATCCTCTAGCGCGAGTGTCCTCTCATGGAGGTTGTTCTACTATATTGCTGATGAAAACTGTCCTTTATAGAGAGGTGTCCTCTAGTGTGAGTGTCCTCTCATGGACGTTCTACTGTATTGGCAATGAAAACTGTCCTTTATAGAGAGGTGTCCTCTAGTGTGAGTGTCCTCTCATGGAGGTTCTACTGTATTGGCAATGAAAACTGTCCTTTATAAAGAGGTGTCCTCTAGTGTGAGTGTCCTCTCATGGACGTTCTACTGTATTGGTTATGAAAACTGTCCTTTGTAGAGAGGTGTCCTCTAGCGTGAGTGTCCTCTCATGGAAGTTCTATTGTATATCAATAATGAACATTGTCCTTTTTTTCCACCACCTATAGAGATAAGTAGAATGTCCCACATATCAAACTCCCCATGTAATGTTGTTGTGTGGTAGACAATTAAACAACTTTATTGACATCTCGTCAATCTTTACACTCAAAGGGAGTTATAAGGTAATAATAATGGTAGGAATGAAGAGAGATATATACAATCGACGTAGCCCTCTCCGAGGGCACGTCCGGATCAGGAGCTTAAAGCCGTCTTGAATCTAGACAGATCCCTGCTATTTGGGGAGTTTGTGTTCGGAACATGTTTGATGATAATGTCGAAGAATTTGCTGAGAAGAATGTTGTTGTTGTGTGGGCAGTGAGAAGTTCAAGAAAGAGGGAATCCCCACTCTGGAGGAAGCTGTGAAGGAAGCCTTGAGACTTGACCTCTCCATCATCTTTGACTTGAAGGACCCAGACATGAGGGTGAGTATGGCAGCTCTGATCACCTCAAGTGGGAATTCAATAAAATATCCTCTGTATCAATATTTATAAGGCACAATTTATATTATAAACACAAGGTAATAAGACCAAATACAAATAAATAAATAGTTTGTGACGTTTTGGTAACAGCATTGTTACCATCTTCAGACAAAAGTGCTGAAACCAAGTGCCATTCAGTACTTTTGTCTGAAGATGGTAACAACGCTGTTATCAAAGCGTTACACACTATTTATTTATTTGTATTTGGTCTTATTACCTTGTGTTTATATCAATATTGAGTAAAAGTATCAGACCTCCAGGAAAAAGTATTTTTTCAAAAAAAATTTTAATCTCTAGTTTTCAGACACAAATGCTCTTTTACAGGAGAAAACATGGTATAATGATATATCATGCATGTGGCTGAGCATTATCAAGTTGCAAAATAACTTTGTTGTGTCTATTGGCGTATTTCAGCTGTTTTTCTCGCAATGCTCAGCTAAAACGCATCAATTGTCTTCAGTAGACCTCCCCTGTGATCCTTTCACATTTTTTGATATTTCATTATACCATGTTTTCTCCTGTAGAAGGGTGTTATGCCCGAAAACTAGAGATTAAAAAGGTTTTTTTTTTTTTAAATACTTTTCCCTGGAGGCTCTGATATTTTTATTCAATAGAGTGGAAATGTTCATGAGGTAAACAAGAGTACATATCCTAGTACACGTGGTACAGGCCATGATAATCATGGTGGGTAGTTAGCAACTGCTTTTTTACTGTAGGCGCACCACATGTCTACACATGTGAAAAGCAGTTCGACTTTGCACTTACAAATGTGCCAGAGCCCCGTTTGGTTACTTGCACTCGCTGGTGGGGTTGGACTTTTGCAAGAATTGGGGGGCCATTGGAGCATTTTTTAATATATTTTTTTTTAAACAGAAAAAAGTGTGCAATGCGGGAATCGAACCCGGGTCGTAGTGGTGGAAAACCAAACGGTTTAACCAGCCTTCCACCGACCCCCCAAAATAACTGTAAACATCCGAAACATTTTATTTGATTATAGTTCTTATTCTATTAGCGGCTCAATGTAAATATTTTCTTCTGTAGAAGGACTTTCTTGTCCAAAAGCTTGAGATATATTTATAAATAAATGATTTGTAAAAAAGAAACCTTTCCCTGGAGGCTTAATCTTTGTATTTTAATATTTGTATGTATCCTTTAACTAGCTGCTGCCCCTCTTTGGCCGCTATCCATTCATCGATCCATTTTTTGACTTCATCATAGTTGGTCCCAAGCCCGGATGAAAAAGGAGGAGGGAGAGCAGTAACAAGCTCACTAAAAAACTTGGGCTCAGCTGGCCCGGCTGATAGTACCCTGTAAGGGCTCCTAACCCAGGGATACAGGATGAGCAGCGTTTGTACTCCATGTTAGGAGCAGCTGCACATGGTGTCTGTTCCTCATGTCAGAGGCGGCCATTTCTTTTGGAGCTAAGTCGGCTTGCCACTGAGTAGTGCTCTCAGTCTTGATGACAAAGGCAGATGCATTCTACTTCACTCAGTGTGGAGATAAGAAAGAAGAAGTAAGAAGATCATAGTTGGAGAAATGCTGGTCAGCTAGGCCATGTTGCATTGATCGGAAGAGATAATAATGGAAGGAGCAATGTCTGGGCTATACGGCGGGTGGGATAGGACTTCCCATTTGAGGGTTTCCAAGTATATTTTAACAGGTGCTGCAGCATGTGGCCGAGCAATATCATGTTGCAAAATAACTTTGTCGTGTCTATTGGCGTATTGCAGCCGTTTTTCTCTCAATGCTCAGCTCAAACGCATCAATTGTCTTCGATAGGCCTCCCCTGTGATCCTTTCATTTGGTTGTAGCAGCTCATAATATACCACTCCTAGCTGGTCCCACCAAATACACAGCATGGTCTTCTCGCCATGAATATTCGGCTTGGCCGTCGATGATGAGGCATGGCCAGGGTATCCATATGTTACCTGACGTTTTGTATTATCGCAACGGACCCAATTTTCATCGCCAGTTACAATTCGATGCAAAAACCCCTTCATCTTTTGACATTGGAGCAGTTGTTCACTTGTGGAAAACGGTGTTCGACGTCTCTTGGCTTCAGTTCATACAGCACCCAATTTCCTACCTTTCAGATCATTCCCATTTCTTTTAAGCAATGAAAAATGGCTGGTTGAGTGACTCCAAGTGTTTTTGTGAGTTCCTTTTGTGTTTGTGTTGGATTGAGCCTTGCCTCTAATTCTTCATCCTCAAACTTTTTGCTCCGGGTCTTTCTTTGTTTTCCAAATCAAAATTTCCACTTTTAAACCATGTAAACTATTTATAACAAGTTTGTTCAGCTAGAGCATGGTCACCATAAACTTCACTAAAATACGATGACTCCCAGCAGATTTTTTTCTTCATATTAAAGTAATGAAGTAAAACTTCCTGCAAAAATATTAAATTCATTTTATGCCTAACTTGTCCTTATTGTTTGCAGAAGAGCATTGCTCGATGCAAATATTTATATGTAATTCTACTGTCCTAAAAGCTTATGTCAATAGTTTACTTAAATACCATTTCTAAGATTCCACCCTTCAATGTAGCATATAAAAGCAGAATGATCCAATACAGTATTAGAGCTCTATAAAGCGGTCTGGTAGATTAAATTGGCGAAACCACTGGGAGGGTTCACCACTGATGAGCCAAGCACTTCCAATATTTTTTCATCGCAGTAAGGACAGTAGAAGTTTGATTTATTTGTGTAATATTTCATTTGTTATATATAGATGTGTTGGATGTGATCATCTTTATGTTAAATGTTTAAACTTCCATTGTCTTTATTAAATGTTAAAATCTTTATTATGTGTTAATTCCATTGTTTAAAAATTTGTATTTTTAATTTTCTATATTTAAAATATTGCTTGTTGAAATCCAAGAGTTATGTATGTAAATTCTTGTGCCAGATTGATCTACTTGTAGGTTAAAAAAATTGAGAATAATAGTTTTTGCTGAGAAGCTAGATGCTCTCAGGTTAGTTGTTTTCCTGATTGTAAATATTGAAGCGATGCAGCAGAGAAATAGAAGAGAAGACGTGGGGAAGCCAAAAGAGAAGGTATGCCGGGGCTCCCCCAGGGAAGTGTGGATTGACAAATTCCAGAGGGGGGGGGGGTGGCAGACGGTAGAGGCGGTCCAGCTGACGCCGCCGCGGGGAAGGGATCAGCCGAGTCCAGCTGGTGTCGTCGTGAAGGAAGCAGCCGAGTTAGCGGCCTGCCTGCCGGGGATTGGTGTGTGCCGAGAAGACTGTCTGGCAGAGATGGCAAGTTTGGCTGGAGGAGGTGGGCTCCGAACGTGTGGCCGTATGGACTGACTGGGAAGACGGTAGCGGAGAAGGATCCCTCTAGTGGCGGACATTGAAGGCAAGTTAATCATCTACTGTATAGTTACTTATCTACTCTTTTAAGCTTTTATAATAAATATACCGCACTAAGCTGTATCCTAAAGAATCCACATTGTTCTCTTAGAAACCTTGAACGCAAACATTGACGGCTGAGAAGCGTCGTAACATTTGGTGTCAGAAGTGGGGTACAGCTTAGTTAATTTTAATTGAAGATCTTATTTTGCGCTAATTTAAAAAGAAAAATGGAAAAACTAAACGACCTCGAAATTGAAAAATTCACAAAATTGCTCAGACTAATAAGCCAGAAAGTAGATGAGCTCGGAGAAAACTTGGATTCTCGGTTGAGCCGACTCGAGCATATTCGGAATGTCAAACGTTCTGCCACACCCATGTCTTGCGAAGTTAAGTTCAATGTACTACCGCCAGAAAGTCCGGATGGCTTTTCAAAACCAATCACAGCAACCAATAGCCCACGTATTCAATGTCTGAGGGGACAAAAGACGATCCCAGGGGATGAAGATCCCGACAAGACCATCACAACAAAGATCATCACGTCAGGAGACGTTGTAAGTGAACTGCCAGAATCTACGCTAGAAGATTCTCCCGTGATCCAGAAGTCCGAAGAGTGTCGACAGCAGGAAATGATCCAGACTGGTTGTGTAGCAGAGGAGGGTGAGCTGATCGCCTCCGACAACGGCTGTGGCACGAGTGTTTTGTATAAAATCAAGCGGACGGAAGGAGAATGCCCTCAAGGTGATATACAGAGCGAAAATTCAACCCCTGGGATTCTTTCTGAAATACTCCATGAGAACAGCAACGATCTTGGCGAGCTGCAGTGCGACAGCGTGGCTGACTTCAGCGACAGTGTCAGACTGTCAGGGACTACAGCGGCGATCCAACTGGATGGGACGGAGCTGGATGCTCCGTGGAAGTGCGACAAGGCTAGATGGTCGAAGCACCCTGAAGTTGGAGCCGGCAACCCGACTGAACGGGATAGAGCATTGGACGCTCTGTGGAAGTCCGACGACAATGTCTGTGACACGGAAGTCGCGCGCAATGTGTCAGCGCCGTCGTCTGCAATGCAAGCTGAAAAGATGTGCCAAGAATGTGTACCGTTCATCTTCGTTCCTTCGCCCGACAAGGTGCAGATCAAGCAGCCACCACCAAGGAAAAGTTCTACCGACCTTGAGACTGCCACAGGATCCGACACCTCCAGAAGGTTAAAGAAATTCACAGCCCTGTGCGTGGTCGGCACTAAGGAGCCCAGGTTTAAAGGGTTAGGAAAAAGAGAGCCTCTAGAGCAAGAGAATGGGAAACCTAAAGAAGAAAAGGGAGGCCACGATATGGACAGCGTGGATCAGGTGGACGAATCCACTGTAAAGATCGGCGATCTACAACCCCGTCGTGGAAGGAAGCGGCGAAAGCGCAACACAAACGATCACAACCCTTTGTACATTGCGGCTACAGAGTGTTCTCAAGGAGAATTCAAAATATCAGATGAAAGCATCGTAGGCAGTGAAATATGGCCTCCATCGTGTGGAGAACCACCGCCCTGTGCTAGACAGCGAGACCAATCAATGGCGTCGGCACTGGTTGAGAGTGGAAAGAAAGCCCGAGTTGAGATGTGGTTCTGCAAACAAGGGTTGGTGTTAACCCTGCCGCTACGCTTCCGGGAGGCTGACGACCCTCATGTGGCCAGAGACGTCAGGGAGATCAAAGGGCCGCCGATCAGCGCCTCTGGTGAAATCAGCCTTTTCGGGACGAAAAGGATTGAGAAGGGGGCAGTGAAGCGATGCAGCAGAGAAATAGAAGAGAAGACGTGGGGAAGCCAAAAGAGAAGGTATGCCGGGGCTCCCCCAGGGAAGTGTGGATTGACAAATTCCAGAGGGGGGGGTGGCAGACGGTAGAGGCGGTCCAGCTGACGCCGCCGCGGGGAAGGGATCAGCCGAGTCCAGCTGGTGTCGTCGTGAAGGAAGCAGCCGAGTTAGCGGCCTGCCTGCCGGGGATTGGTGTGTGCCGAGAAGACTGTCTGGCAGAGATGGCAAGTTTGGCTGGAGGAGGTGGGCTCCGAACGTGTGGCCGTATGGACTGACTGGGAAGACGGTAGCGGAGAAGGATCCCTCTAGTGGCGGACATTGAAGGCAAGTTAATCATCTACAGTATAGTTACTTATCTACTCTTTTAAGCTTTTATAATAAATATACCGCACTAAGCTGTATCCTAAAGAATCCACATTGTTCTCTTAGAAACCTTGAACGCAAACATTGACGGCTGAGAAGCGTCGTAACAATATGTTAGGAATAATATCTTTAATTTTTCTGCTTTAATTTCATCATAAAAGTATATATATATTTTTCTCTTTAAAAACTTCAAGAATAAATAGAAAAGATTACAAAGGTACTATCTCTTTCCTCCATGCACCCAACAAGATGCCGCATTATTGCTTTGTAAAAACATATTATTTGGTACAAAAGTTGGCATTTTGGGAACAAACAGAAACTAGGTTGTTTACACTTCAGAGAAATGACGGTTTCTGAAAAAGGAAGCCTTATGATGACCCTTCAAAATAATGGTATGGCTAGATGAAACAATGGAATCATAAAATAGTAGAGCCATATTTATCAAAACCACACAAACTTATTTATACTCCCTGTAATATATAATATGTCCGAGATCATCGTCATTAACTCTCTCGACTTCTCATTGGTGGAGATCCTTCCACGTGCTCTCTGATGATTCGCTATCAATTGGTCATGCTTAAAGGTGATTGGTTGTTGATTTGTCATGCTTAAATGTGATTGACTTAGTACCTCCATTGTCGCCATGATTGCAATCCTCCAGGAAGAAGAAGGCCTTTGAACTTAAGTTTTATGGGTCCAGGGCAGTGACCTTTACTTCCTGGATGATGCAATCCTGTTAATTGTTATTTTTCCCTTGTCGCGAGGCCTAACTTTTATTAAACCTTTTGATGATACATTGCATAGATTGTGGTGGGGTTACATATTGCTATACAGTGGTACCTCGACATACGAGCGCCCCAACATACGAGTTTTTCGAGATACAAGCCGACGAGCAAGTGATTTTTTGCTTTTAGTTACGAGCGAAATTCGAGATACGAGTTCGGTTCGGTAGTGTTGAAAATATTAATCTGTGATTTTAAATGTTTCTTTTTGACCAGTACTTTTGTTTTGTTTTTGCTTTTCCTAAAATGTTTCTTTCTTCTTCTTCATTATTATTTGTTCTATATGCAAAGCTTTGTTTTTTGAGACTTGAAAAGACAAATTCAAGTTTATTATATTTTTGTGTGCTTTTAAAGTTAAAACACAACAGGTAGTAACACGCAGTCGCGCCATCACGATCAGTTAGCAGCGTGCTTCCGCTTTGATAAGTTGTGTTTTGTGTTCACGTTTTGTGTTGCGTTTACATTTACAGTTTTAGTTCATTTATTTTTATAACCATGGATCTGAAGAAAGTTTGTAAAAAGTCAAGTGCTAAGAAAAATATGATGAGTATTGAATTAAAACGTGAAATTATAGAAAAACATGAGCAAGGTGTTCGAGTTGTTGACTTGTCGAGGCAGCATGGCCGTAGTACGTCCATGATATGTTCTGTGCTTAAACGGAAGGAGTCGATAAAGAGTGTAACGCCGGCTAAGGGCCTTACGATAATTTCCAAGCTGCGAACCTCCCTTCATGAAAATATGGAGAAACTGCTGATGGTGTGGGTGACAGAAAAGCAGCTCCAAGGAGATACCTTGACGCAGACCATCATTTGTGAGAAGGCAAGAGCGATCTACTGAGATTCGCTGAAGACTTTAATATAGCGATTTGCCTACAAATTATCGATCAGGCCTGGTTGGGAGTTACAACGAGGACCTTGACCTCTGCATGGAAAAAGCTGTGGCCTGAAGCTGTAGCCGAAAGGATCTATGAAGAATTGAAACCCGGTGTTTCAGTAGAGGAGGAGATTGTATCTCTGGGGAAATCCATGGGTTTAGAGGTGGAAGAGAGAGACGTGAACGAGCTCATCGAGGAGAACACCCAGGAACTGACGACTGAGGAGATACAAGAGTTACAGTCACAGCAGCATACTGAGGTTATGCAAGTAATTCGTTTTGAGGAGTCAGAGGAGGAGGTTATTTCTACAAGTGAGATAAAGGGGATCTTAGGAATGTGGGAGAGAGTTTCACAGTTCGTGGAAAAAAAAAACACCCAGAAAAAGTTGCAACAGGTCGTGCATCTGACCTTTTTAATGACACTTGCCTAACTCATTTCTGGAACATTCTGAGAGGGAGGAAGAAACAAACCTCCTTGGACATGTTTTTTTCTAAACGGCCTACAGGTGAAAGCGAGAAAAATGTAGCGAAAAAGGCAAAGACCAGTGAGGATATCTAATTTATTTCTTTACATTCTCTTTTTTGTTTTTGTGCAATAAATATTTGATATTTATAAATACATTTTTATTATTTAAAACCACGTAACAAAAATAACTGGGGTGAAATTTTGGAGGTTGGAACGGATTAATGGTAGTTCAATTGTTTTGTATGGGGAAATTTGCTTCGAGATACGAGTAATTCAAGATACGAGCAAGGTTGCGGAACGAATTAAACTCGTATGTCGAGGTACCACTGTATACAGATTATCACATATACACCTATCCCCCGATTTACACGGTACTTTTTTTACACGTTTTCGCTTTTACACGGTTTTCCAAATAAGTTTTTTTTTTATCGCACTATACTAAATGCTACTGTGATTGAACACATGCGCTGTGTACACATCTCACGAGGAATCCCGAGCTTATGTTCTGACTACATATTTTAACCTGTCAATGCATTTTTTTTTTTTCTGTGTACACCTATCCCCCGATTTACATGTTTTTCTCAGGAACGTATCTACCATGTAAATCGGGGGATAGGTGTATATGGTTTTGACCAAGGACTTGGTTGTTGTTATGTGATGTAATCAATATATAGCGTGAGATGTTTTTAGTTCTTATGATAATTCTGTAATAATATTATACAAATATATAACATACAATATCTTTTAATAGAAACTACACTACCTAAGTTTATTGAATATTGGGTAGAAGAGTACATAACACCTTGCAATAAATAATGAAATAGTTACCTTTAAAAGTTACTAGGTATATTTATTTGTTGTGTCGTCCACGTAGTTGTCTTCCTCGTAGTCTACACGTCTCTTGTCTCAATTGTTCTGTCCTCACGTCTAGCTTCCAAGAGATGTGAAGTCGTGACACAGCATTTCCAAATATAAATAATAATAATTTACTCTGTCAAAAATATATACAATAGAACCTCCCTGTAAAGGACACCTAATTGCAGTGTCAAAGTGTCCTTTAGGGAAAGGTGCCCTCTTACTGGAGAGTTACTAAATTGTAAAAATGGTAATTTTGCAAATGAAAACTGTCCTTTATAGAGAGGTACCCGCTAAAGGGAGGTTCTACTGTATCAGTAAAAAGTATTTTACAACTAATTTTTATAAAACTAGCGGACGTACCTGGCTTCGCCTGGGTTTTACCCGAGTAAAGGTTTGTCTAACGAATCTCTCGATAAAGTGAACATTTTTTCCCGGTCCCTTGAAAAATACTCGATAAGTTGAATAAAATCAATATTAATTGCTTCCCTCGGTAATTGGAAGTTAAAGGAATAGTATCTTGCCTTGGAATTGTATCATTATTCTTGTATGGACGTACCCGGCTTCGCCCGGGTTTTACCCGAGTAAAGGTTTGTCTAACGAATCTCTCGATAAAGTGAACATTTTTTCCCGGTCCCTTGAAAAATACTCGAAAAGTTGAATAAAAGCATTATTAATTGCTTCCCTCGGTAATTGGAAGTTAAAGGAATAGTATCTTGCCTTGGAATTGTATCATTATTCTTGTATGGACGTACCCGGCTTCGCCCGGGTTTTACCCGAGTAAAGGTTTGTCTAACGAATCTCTCGATAAAGTGAACATTTTTTCCCGGTCCCTTGAAAAATACTCGAAAAGTTGAATAAAATCATTATTAATTGGTTCCCTCGCTAATTGGAAGTTAAAGGAATAGTATCTTGCCTTGGAATTGTATCATTATTCTTGTCTCAAATAAATTGCCGTGTCATCCTGAATTTTGTCTTTCCTAATTTTCTACATTACAAAATCATTGTATCATCATGATAATATTTAGAGCAGATTGTTGAATTATAACAGATAAATTAGAATATATATCTTGATTATTTTAAAGCGAAAAGTTATTTCAAAAATTTTATTTGCTAGAAACCTTCCCAGTACTATACTAAATAACTTCCCCAAGTTTCATGGCGTTCCAATGAGTGGTTTGGTCAGGCATAAAGGACAAACAGACCACACACACACACACACACACACATACATTCATTTTTATATATTTTATTTGCTAGAAACCTTCCCAGTACTATACTAAATAACTTCCCCAAGTTTCATGGCGTTCCAATGAGTGGTTTGGTCAGGCATAAAGGACAAACAGACCACACACACACACACATACATTCATTTTTATATATATATATAGATAAAAAAAAAAAAAACACTAAATAATTTCAAAAATTCTAAGATAAAATATAGATGTATCATTGATAAGACACAATTTGGATTATAGATTATAAACACAAGGTAATAAGACCAAATCCAAATAAATAAATAGTGTGTGACGTTTCGGTAACAGCATTGTTACCATCTTCAGACAAAAGTACTGAATGAGATTGAGAATGAGATTCAATACTTTTGTCTGAAGATGGTAACAACGCTGTTACCGAAATGTCACACATTTTTTATTTATTTGGATTTGGTCTTATTACCTTATGTATAGATGTATCATGTTACCATTGTTGATGTTTCTTATCCCCTTGTGAAAATATTACACCAATTCCATGAGTTCATGCTCTTCGAGCTGTTTGATGATAAGAAGTGACCTCTCCCAAAGGTCCTGTTTAGTACATCTAATGTAAGCTGTGTTCTGTCTGTCAAAATGTTTTGCTGTATCACAATGCCGCAATATGTTAAAATAGGGGGTCGGTGGAAGGATGGTTTAAACTGTTGGTTTTTGGCCGCTACAATCCGGGTTTGATTTCTACATTAGGCACTTTTTTCTGATAAAAAAATGCTCCAATGGCTCCCCATTCTTGCAAAAGTACAACCCCACCAACGAGTGCAAGTTACCAAACGTGACTCTGGCATATTTGTAAGTGCAAAGTCAAACTGCTTTTCACATGTGTAGACATGTGATGTACTTACAGTAAAAGCAGTCGCCTATTTCTACTTACCATGATTATCATGGCCTGTCCCATGTGTACTAGGGATAAGCAAAAAAAAAGGTAAAATACGTGATATGAAACAAAGGTTTTCCATATTTTGAGTAGAATATGAAATGTTGGTTCCACACACACAGGAGAATGAATGATGTTACTTTTTACTTTCTTTAAGTAACACCCCCACCCTATATTATCTTCATTGTTGCTGTTGGAGTTAACATCAAGTTGTGTTTGGTGGGTTTATCTATATATATAAAAATGAATGTTTGTATATTTGTTTGTTTGTATGTCCGGTATACAAATTCGCAGTAGTTCACTAATTCAAACCAAAATTTCCATACATAGGTAAAAAAATACGGGGAAGACGATAGGCTATTTTAAAAAATATATAAATCAATTATTAAAGCTATATATTCAAATTATTCTACTTAGCTCACGAACAGCGCCCTCTATCAAAGATTAGATTAAATTATGCTGATGCAAACAAATAGATAATGCTAATAACAAACAATTATAAAAAAAATCTTATCTAAATATATATCACTCTGGTAGATATGCACACGGGTCAATCCCGGGGCGAAGCCCGGGTCACCCGTCTAGTAGACAAATATTCTCTAATTTGATCTGATATGGTCTATAACAGGGGTCGGCAAACTGCGGCTCGCAAGACACATGCGGCTCTTTGGATGTGAAGCTGTTTATATAGTTCCATACGTAAATATTATTTATGTGAGTACTATTTATTGTTGGCAAGAAACATTTTGAGGCTCTTTAAAAACTTTGATATTTTGTAAATTGTAATTTTTGACTCTTTCGACTCAAAAGATTGCCAACCTCTTGTCTATATAGTTTTTTCAGAAATTCTGGAGAAAGAAGTAGTTTTCCAGTGCCTTCTTTTATCTATGCCATAGGCCAAATAAATGTGGCTTTTCCGTCTTTTGGGGCAATTTCTCCCCAAGATCAAGAGAGTGTCTTTATCTTCTTTTTTCTTATCTCCACTCAATCACACTAAGGTATCAAGCTTGTAAAGCTTGAGACTTTTGATGGTGTCTGCCGGGGAAGAGTAGAGCTCATCAATGGATGAGTCAATACAGTCAATAATGTGTCTTGGGGTTGCAGGTTGACACTTAGTACATAGTGGGAAAACCTTGCAACCATTCTGGAAAGTCATTGTCTGTAGATGACCGGACTTAAATCTGGAAATCAAAGACTGTTGTGAGTGACCTTATTCATTCGGAGAATGAAGTTGAAAGATTATCCAGACTTTCATTCGGCCCCCTTTTTGTGTTAGCTATCCCATTAAGATGTTGTTGTCTGTCCTCTACCGGAGTTGCACTCACACTGGGAGGTACAAATAGGGGTTTTCCTTTCATTGGGGTTAAGGCCAAATGACATTTTCTGAAAACCCAGTTGCTGTTGTTGTTGTTTCAAATCCTCTTGTGTAAAGATTACACGAATTCCATGATGATCTCATGGAATAGGGGTGTTTGAATTTTATATTGTAATTTTGTAATTATTCTTATTTTTTAATTCATAGAAGCATTTTTCTGGCATTTATCATCATCAGAATTCTTTTATTATTATTGTTTTTTTTCTTAGTTATCAAAGCATTTTGTAATTGTAACTTCTTTTTTGTTTTGTTGTGTTCCTTTTTAAGCAATAAAATATATAGAACTAAGGTGTAATATTCAATTCAAGCATATGGAACCAACATCGATTCATTTTTAAAACAAAGCAAAATCATAAGCTTATATAACTTTCACTTTTTCATACAAGGGGTATAGGGGTGCAGCTTTCATTGATCATGGCACTATGATCCAGGCACACTTTGGTGAAAGTCTGACTTTGCCTGTAGTTTGAGGCTGTTCCTAACATGGAAGCCTTTGCTGCCGACTCTAATATGAGTACAAATGCAGCTCCTCCATATCCCTGAAGAGGAACCCTTGCTGAGGTCTATCAACCGGGTCAGTTGGAGTCAGTATTTTTAAAGAGGTCTTTCTCCTCTTCTAACAATGCTGCTGTTGATCATGACTGCTTATTTGTCAGAATTTATCTGCTTGTTTCGCAGCTGGCCTTCATATCTGAAGGTCTTTCTCCTATCTGCCACCTGGGGACGCGCCCTGTAGCAGTCAGCTCTGCCGAGGGAAACCCTCCAGTACTCTTAAAGGACACATTATCATTATACTTATTTATAAAATGTATTTTCAACACTCTGCAGGCATGTGTTGGCTGGTATCCATCTTGGTAGCTTTGGAACAGAGTCGTCCATTATTCAAATTTGTTAAATTTTGACAGCTTGGTTGCTAAATCCCAGCTGTTCACTTCCACCTCAATATCCCCAATTCCTCCTTGTTGTGTGCAAGATTTTTTTCTGCAGATTCTTTTCATAGTAAAAAAAAAGCATTTCCTTATCATGCAACTGATCGGAATAAATATCAACTACTAGCGGATGTACCTGGCTTCGCCCGGGGTTTTACCCGAGTAAAGGTTTGTCTAACGAACATTTGTTAAAACAATTCTCTATAAACTTATAAAAAAATAATAGATATATTTTGATAATTTGAAACTCGTAAATTTGAATCTCTCGATAAAGTGAGCATTTTTTCCCGGTCCCTGTGTGCCGTGTCATCCTGAATTTTGTCTTTCCTAATTTTCTACATTACAAAATCATCGTTTTATCTAGTGAACATTTTTTCCCGGTCCCTTGAAAAATACTCGATAAGTTGAATAAAATCAATATTAATTGGTTCCCTCGGTAATTGGAAGTTAAAAGAATAGTATCTTTGCCTTGGAATTGTATCAGTATTCTTGTCTTTTACCCTTGATTTTTACCCGACAGTGACAATAGATGGAATTTCATTAATATGTGAGATGCTATCTGAAAATTAAGATATGAGGGAAAATGTTGCCAGCGACTTTCTCAAGCCAGACCAGCCCGCGAACAAACTAAATAAAGTAAGAGATCAAAATTCCCACGCTCTAAGGGCGGAGATCAGAGCTTGGTTAAGTGGTTTCATCAGTGTAGAGGACAAAACGTTCCGTCGGCGGTTTCATGTTCAAGTCTTTCGCGCAGTCTCTTGGGATTAAAGGATTTGCTTCAAGCGAAGGGTGGCTCTCAAAATAATAATAATAAAAAAAAAAAAAAACGACACGGAATATCATTTAAAAAATCTGCGGAGAGAGCGCCAACGTGGAGATTTCCATTTGTTCGCAAAGGATTGACGGCCTAAACCAACTTTTGAATGGTTATGACCTATGGTTATCGTCTGATTTCTACTAATTAAAAAATGAATAGAGGTTCTTATCAAGCGCATATTCAAAGGGAAAACAGGAAACTTTTATCAAGTTGGTATTCTTACAGGACGAAACTATGCAAAAGCTTCTATATAAGTTATTTAATTTTTAGTATCGCATTTATATTTATTCGAATTTTATATTCAAATGATACTCATTATTTCTTTTGATTTTTATATATCGTATATATCGTCTTGCACAATTATTTAAACTTTTTAAAATAAAGTACAATACAATGTAACCTCGTTAATTCGACACACCCCAATTCGACACTCAGCGATAATTCGACCATGTTCTGATGTCCCGACCTCCGGCCTATCAAATAACAAACTGTAATTCGACATATCGATAATACGACACTTCCGATAGTTCGACCATTTTAAAATTCGAATTTCGACAGTTGAATGTTTTTTACTTACAACTTTCCGCTAAAAAGGTATTACGGCGGCGATCGGCGGGCGCCGATATGATCGCGCGCGCGCACTTTTGGTTCCTGGTTAGTTTAAGTTTCACTTTGCAGTGCCGTTGCGCAATGTCGCGAGTGTTATTGTGTTTTTTTTTTTTTACGCTGGGATTTAGGCTTCGCGCGCTAATTAACAATAATATTTTATTTTTAAATTTCAGCATTAAATTCAATATTCCATTTCTGTGTTATTATAAAAGATTTAAACACAAAATCAATTATACCTGCAGCAGCAGTGGATGACTTTAATACATTAAAATTTATTTATTAAAAGACATTTCAGAGGAAAAAAGGCATGCATGTTTTTTCAAAATGACCATCTGGAATACATCCTGGAATAGGATTTCAGTGCAAAAAAAGACATCTATAAAGGAATTTTTTAAAAGATCTTCATGATTATTTTTAAATAATATTTTAAAATTTTCTTTTTATTTACCATATTTATTTCCTTTCAACTGCTATATTTTTCAATTAGAATAAAATATTATTTAATATATTATATTTAATATTTTAAAGTCTTTTGAGTTAATATTTGATTATATTACTGAAAAGAAACACGTTACCAGTAAATTTATTTATTACAATTATTTATGTTTCTAAAATATGTATTAATGCCATTTTGTAACTGATACTAAAAGTTAATCATGAAAATAAAAATAAAAAAGTACACACACAATGGTTTCAATTAATATCATTAATTTATATTACAAGGCTATTTTAAAAAAAATATTATTTTAGCGAGTTAGATGATTACTTAATCATCTAACCTTAATTCAACACTTCCTTTAATTCAACCGAAAGCTCTGATCCCTTGGGGTGTTGAATTAAAGAGGTTCGACTGTACTTAAAATAAAATATGTTTCTTATACAATCAAAAATTAGAAAATAAACTTTTAAATCGGTAACCTCAAGGAGATAGCCATTATAAAGCACTAATATTTGAATTAGTTTTACTTAATATATTAGCCCTGAAAGACCCAAGGTCATCAGGCATGGAGCAGACTTTCTGCCAAAACCTAAGCCTATCTCCGTCGCAAGGTGGTGCTGCTTGCGAGTTAAATCTACAAATCTGCAAATAACTCTAAGGATATTCAAGATATTCAAGAAATTATTTTTCAGAAACCTTCCCAGTACTATACTAAATAATTTCCCAAAGTTTCATGGCGTTCCAATGAGTGGTTTGGTCAGGCATAAAGGACAGACAGACACACACACATACATTCATTTTTATATATATAGATTCTGTTGATCTTTAATTATTCCCCAGAATTGGCCAAATACCCATTCTTTCCTTATTGTTTTTAAATGGGCTCTCTCTTTCTCATCATGTCATAATATTTCTTTTGATAGCTATAAAACTAAGGTTATTTTTCTTGTGTAGAAGCATAAACATCATTTTTTTGTTACCGAATATTTAAATAATTCATGTTGTTGTTGTTTCTTATTCCCTTGTGTAAAGATTACACGAATTCCATTCCTCAAGCTTTCATTCCTCAAGAATTCATTCAGCTTATAACTGCCATATATCGATAAAATTTGTGACAATTATATTTTGACAATGTGTTTATTTTTTACAGAAATCATCAAATATTATCTTTACAGACCTTACTACAATAATAAAAGTTATTGAATGAGAGGGCTTGGCTCATCAGTAGTGAACCCTCTCAGTGGTTTCTCCAAATTAATCTCTAGACCGCTCTACTATTGTATTGTGGATTGGTTTTCTCTTATATACCTTTTATCTAGAGAAAATATTTTATTATTTATATAAAAAAATAAACAAACAATACCAAAATATAATTATTACACATTCATTATTTTTGTCTGATGATGGTAACAACGCTGTTACACCAAAACGTCACACACTATTTATTTATTTGGATTTGGTCTTATTACCTTGTGTTTAAAAACACTGTTAAAGAAACATAACTCACAATTTGGATTTGGACTTGTTATTTAAGGCTTATAATATATTATTTATACAGAAGTGAAGCGATAAAGTACAATTTGGATATCACTTCTTCTGTAGAAATAGCTTTGGGGGTCGGTGGAAGGATGGTCTAAACCGTTGGTTTTCGACCGCTACGACCCTAGTTCGATTCCCGCATTGGACACTTTTTTTCTGATAAAAAAAAAAAAAATGCTCCAATGACCCCCGATTCTTGCAAAAGTCCAACCTCACCAGCGAGTGCAAGTAACCAAACGGGGCTCTGGCACATTTGAAATTGAAAAAGTCGAACTGCTTTTCATATGTGTAGACATGTGGTGCACTTACAGTAAAAGCATTTGCCTACTTCTACCCACCATGATTATTATGGCCTGTACCACGTGTACTAGGGATAAGCAAAAAAAAATAAACAACAATTTATACTTCAGAGGATTTTATCTTCAGATTTTGCAAAATTTCCATTTTCACTATTCAAAAAATTCTCCAATAAGAGGACATTCCTCTCTCTCTCTCTAAAGGTCACTTTGGCTCTGCAACTAGGTGTTTATTGTTGTTGTCCTTCAAGTCGAGTTCAACTTTTAGTGACTATATGGACAAATATTCTCAAAATTCGATCTGATAGTGACCATCACTTACAGCTCATCTAGTTGTTGTTGTTGTCGTGTCCAATGAAGAGCCTCAAATGTCTCCATACATCTCTATCACAGCAATGTCCTCTATCTTGGGTGTGTAAAGCTGCTGTTCTGGGTCCATGTCAATTTTCTGTTCTTGTTGTGTCCAATGAAGAGCCTCAAATGTCTCCATACATCTCTATCACAGCAATGTCCTCTATCTTGGACGTGTAAAGCTGCTGTTCTGGGTCCATGTCAATTTTATGTTGTTGTTGTTGTCGTGTCCAATGAAGAGCTTCAGATGTCTGCATACATTTCTATCACTGTAGCAGCAATTTGCTCTTCATTGGAAAATATGTACTGTTGCCATGTTAGTCACCTTGGACCAGAATTTGGTCAACTATTCCAAGGGTCCGGGGAGGACTGGTGTGGTTGGACTTCTCTCCCCCCCTTTTTATCTAGTGACCTTCCAGTATCTTTCTTGACCCTTTCTAACCAGTAATTTTTCCTAACATCAACATATTGCCACGTGGAAAATCAGGGAAGACAAAAACTTCAGGAGAAAACAAAATTTATTTCAGGGAAGGACAAACTAAGCACGGTAAACAAAAGATAAGCCACGAGGGAAATTTACAGAGTCGCAATATATACAAATAAAAATGACCACTCTGTTAAATAAAAAATAATAAAATTAAGAAATACTATGTTACATAAAAAAAATTAAGAAATACTATGTTACATAAATAAAATTAATACATACTATGTTTCAATATTTTCAAATCATTTGCTCTCATTAGGTCTGTCTTTATTTACATACTAGCGGATGTGCCCAGCTTCGCCCGGGTTTTACCCGAGTGAATGTTTGTCTAACGAACATTTGTTAAAACAATTCTCTACAAACTTATAAAAAGAAGATATATTTTGATAATTTGAAACTCGTAAATTTGAATCTCTCGATAAAGTGAACATTTTTTCCCGGTCCCTGTGTGCCGTGTCATCCTGAATTTTGTCTTCCATAATTTTCTACATTACAAAATCGTCGTTTTATCTAGTGAACATTTTTTCCCGGTCCCTTGAAAGATATTCGATAAGTTGAATAAAATCATGGTCGTGAATCTCTCGATAAAGTGATTATTTTTCCCGGTCCCTGTGTGCCGTGTCATCCTGAATTTTGTCTTTCCTAATTTTCTACATTACAAAATCATCGTTTTATCTACATATTTTCCCGGTCCCTTGAAAATTACTCGATAAGTTGAATAGAATCATGGTCGTTTATGGAAGATGGACGTAGTTCCCGGAGGTTACCCGCCCCCCCAGCGCCAGGACCTCTTGATCCCTCTGATTGGTCGGCGGCCGGACGGGGGTGGGGGGGAGGGGGGGGGGAGGGGGGGATCTTGATCCCTCTGATTGGTCGGTGGGAACTTGGACTGTCCAATGGCCGGTGGCCGGACGGGGGGGGGGGGGGGGGGGGGCAGACCTAAGCCTAAGGTGGCGTTGCTTGCGAGTTAAAGCTACAAATCTGCAAATAACTCTAAGGATATTAAAGATATTCAAGAAATTATTTTTCAGAAACCTTTCCGGGGATACACCTAATAATATCCCAAAATTTCACGGCGATTGGATGTATGGTTTTTGAATCCATAGAGGACACACACACAGACACACACACACACAGACATTCAATTTTATATATATAGATTTGGGGGATTCTAGGAATCCAATAGGATAAATTTCATTTAAAATTTAAATATTCAGGTATATAAAGGATGGCCCATAAGTCATGAACCCTTTTATTTATTTTTTATTAAAAATTAAAAGGCAAATAAAAGATAATAGAGTTTGATAATTTTAATTCTTTCTTTAATATCGAGGGATGACATTTTCTGAATTAAACTTGGATGGAACCTGAACACACACATATGTTAATTAGACAAATATTATAAATTATTTATTAAGGTAACAATTTTTTAAAATGGTATCAGGACTTACTGGCCACCCTGTATATATATATATATTACATACAGTAGAACTAACTCCTTGTAATCTAATTGCAGAGCCAAAGTATCCTCTTACAGTTGAACTACCTCTTTGCAAAGGACATCTAATTGCAGAGCCAAAGTATCCTCTTACAGTTGAACTACCTCTTTGCAAAGGACATCTAATTGCAGAGCCAAAGTATCCTCTTACAGTTGAACTACCTCTCTGTAAAAGACACCTAATTGCAGAGCCAAAGTATCCTCTTACAGTTGAACTACCTCTCTGTAAAGGACAACACCTAATTGCAGAGCAAAAGTACCCTTTAGGGAGAGATGTTCTATTACAGTAGAACTACCTCTCTGTAAAGGACACCTAATTGCCGAGCCAAAGTGTCCTTTAGGGAGAGGTGTCCACTTACCAGAGAGTTGCTAAATAGTAAAAACGGTAATTTTGCAAATGAAAACTGTTCTTTGTAGAGAGGTGTCAACTAGCGGGGTGTCTGCTAATGGGAGGTTCTACTATATAATATACAATATACAGTTAAACCTGTCTATAGCGCCTCCTCTTGGGACTCACCAAAATAGGGTGCTATAGAGAGGAGGTGCTATAGACAGGTCATTTTTAATGTAAATCGCATCGTACTACGTATTTAAAATCGGGTGCTATAGAGAGGGAGGCGCTATTTAGAGGGGGCGCTATAGACAGGTTTAACTGTATATATATAAATTTTTACAAAAATATTTTTAAAGTTGAAAATTGTGCATTTTTACTTCATCAAACTGCATGTCCTATAGATTTTTCTTTTGCACTTTTACTTTTTAGGAGAAAATTATCTTTGTCTACTGATATAAATGATTTCATCTTTATTCAAATAAGACTACAAGATAATCAGTAGAAATACTTTAATTTTCAGTGTTGTACCTACTTTGATATCCATTAGATATAATGAAACATTGAATGCCATCTGTATGTGATGTATAAACCTTTTTTTTTAGCGCAAAGATACACTCATGGACAAAACTTAAGGAAGTTGTACCTTTTAGCATGTACGAAGGCCATCTAATAAATAGGTTTCCCTATTTTAAAACAAATAAACAACATTATTTACAATTATGCAGTTATTTTATTTTCATTATACAACTCATAGACTACTTCTCTACATAATCACCATTTCTGTCCAAACATTTTTGGTACCGTTGTAGCCATTTTTTTATACCACTGTTGTACCAAGCTGTGTCCTGTCTTCGTAGCCAGTGGTTCGCTTCTGCCTGCACTTCGTAATCATTCGCAAAGTGCTTACCTCCAAGGTGCAACTTGAGAGCTGGAAAAAGATGGAAGTCGCTTGGGGCAAGTTCCAAAGAATAAGGTGGATGTGTGAAAATTTCCCATTTGAAGTTTTCCAGCAACATTTGGGTCGTTCGAGCTGCGTGAGGGCGAGCATTGTCATGGACGAGTAACACTTTCCTAGACAAAAGTCCAGGACGTTTCCGTTTTATTGCAGCTCTGAGTTTAGTGAGGACTTCGCAGTACCTCGCAGCGTTAACCGTAGTGTTTGGAGGCAGGTAGTCAACCAATAAAACACCCTTACAGTTATAAAAGACGATAGCCATAACTTTGCCTGTAGAGATTGTGACCTTCGCCTTTTTTGGTGCACTTTCCCCAGGCTTCTTCCACACCATGCTTCGTCGTTTTGTTTCTGGAGTTGAATGATGCACCCAGATTTCATCTCCAGTGACAATACGGGAAAACAGTTGATCTCCATCTTTTCGATGCATTTCCAGGAAAGCCCGAGCTGCCTCCATCTGTTGTTGCTTGTGATTTTCTGAGAGCAAACGCGGGACCCATCTTGCGCAGACTTTGCGAAAATTCAAAACATCTGACATGATTGTTCCAATCGAAGAGCGTCCAATTTCGATTCCAGGAGGCAGTCGAATCATTATTTCGTCAATGGTGACGCGACGATCTGCTTCCCCCACATTCCGAACAGCAGCAACGGCTGCATTGTCCTTAGCAGTAACGGGCCTGCCGCTTCGCTCGTCATCATGCACGTTTAGCCGTCCTTCCAAGAACCATGAACGCCATCGGCGAACCATTTGGATGCTCATACATCCTTTACCATACACTGACACTAAATTGCGATGAATATTGACCGCAGTTTCATTTTTCGCCGTGAAAAAACGAAATACAGAACGGAGTTCGCAAGTGGACACGTTCACCAGTGGTAGCTCCATGGAAACTGAAGCGCTACGGACTTGCGCGTACGAGTAGCGTGATTTTGAAGGTCACGAGCTTCCAACGCATCCTAGTGACGATTTCTTACACTACTAACTAATTTTTACAACGTTTCGTTCGCAGAAAAAAAAAAGGAAACTTATTTATTGGATGGCCTTCGTATATCAGGATTCAGACAATAACTCTGAAAAAACTTAAGGAAGTTGTACCTTTTAGCATGTATATCAGGATTCAGACAATAACTCTGAAAGATACACTCATGGACAAAACTTAAGGAAGTTGTACCTTTTAGCATGTATATCAGGATTCAGACAATAACTCTGAAAGATACACTCATGGACAAAACTTAAGGAAGTTGTACCTTTTAGGATGTATATCGGGATTCAGATAATAACTCTGAAAGATATTTGATATACAGTGATCTTTATTGAAGACCAAATCCGGCATGGTAGAAATCCCGACAGACCAAAATCCCGACAAGGACGAATTCACTGCAGACCAAAATTCCGACAGGGTAGAAATCCCGACAGACCAAAATCCCAACAGGATAGAAATCCCTACAGACCAGAATCCAAAAAGGGTATAAATCCCGACAGGCAAAAATTCCGGCATGGTAGAAATTCCGACAGGTTAGGAAACCCGACAGACTAAAATTTAAACAGGATAGAAATCCCGACAGACCAAAATTCCAACAGGGTAGAAATCCCGACAAGGACGAAATCCCGACAGATCAAAATCCCGACAGATCAAAATCCCGACAAGGACGAAATCCCGAACGACCAAAATTCCGACTAATAAAAAAAAAAAAAAAAACAATAATTAGAATTGTATACCTCATCAAATCATAGCGCAACAGACTTACAATTCGAATTTCTAAGAGAAACAGTGTTTCCGTTCCGTTGGGTTTTCGGAATTTTGGTCTTTCGGAAATTTTGTCTGTCGGTATTTTGGTCTGTCTGAATTTTGGGTTGTTGTTTTGTCGGTTTGTACGGCTGTTGGTATTTTGGGTTGTCAGGATTACGACTGTCGTTATTTTAGGTTGTTAGGATTTAGGGGCTGTCTGTATATTTTCCCTGTCGGGATTATGACTAGTACCCCATTGGTCACCATCAACCTTTCTGCTGTTCTTGACGTCGAAACGTCCAGGCAGAGAGAACCCGGCATTATTGGAGGACATGGCTTGTGTTGGCTTAAGGAACTATTCGCTGGAACGTAGGAATAAGTGTAATCCCGGCCTTACGCAGCACCAACATGGTGTGATCCTCGTATACCATAAATTGGTGTTCAACATGTGGTGCCATTTCGTCTCGATCCTCTGAGCTCCGGTCGTTTAAGACAGGTACTGTATTGTAAACCAGCCTGTTGACCAAACACTTTATTCCCGCCGCCGGCGCCACGGGTTATTCCTGGGCTAGGTAGGTAGACATATATTTGTGGAGGTGTTTGAACGCACGTGGAGAGAGGTGTTTACCGCCGCGCCCGGCGGGGGTCCGGCGCCGCCTGCCCGCGTCATCGCCGACATCCTGCCTGCCTATCTTTAGCCGCTCCTTCAACCTCCCTCTTCCTGTCTCCTCTCTAAACTTCTATTTGACTCTTTACAGAGAAATATTATGATAAAATAAAGGGGAAAATAAAATGTATTTGTACACATTTCTTCAGCAAGGGAAGTTTCCCCAACCCGGTTATGTCTTTCTTTCGTGATTGTGTGAGGGGGAATCGAGGTTTGCTTGGCATATAACCCTCCCTACAAAGAAAAACAACTTTCTGTTGATTCCTGAGTTGAACGAAAGTTTTCAGGATGATTGTTTCTTGGAAGAAGTTTAGTAAAGTGTATAGATCTATAAAACTAAAGATCACCTCTTCCATCAAAGCTAGACGCGATCTATTGACTGTCGCCGCAAAATAGATGCCTCGGGTCAGTTTCAAAGCCACAACACTATCTTTGGTAAACTGAGAAGCGTCTACCTGGAAACCATGGTTTCGGGGTAATGGCCCTCTTCAGTCCAAGACTTCTACACCTACTCACATATTCTCATGCCCAGCAATGGCCGCAGCCTTGCAGAAAATTGACTTAGACCCAGAGCAGCAGCTTTACACACCCAAGATAGTGGATATTGCTGCTGCTGTGATGGAGATACATGGAGACATCTGAGGCTCTTCTTTGGACACAACAACAACAGAAAATTGACTTAGACCCAGAGCAGCAGCTTTACACACCCAAGATAGTGGATATTGCTGCTGCTGTGATAGAGATACATGGAGACATCTGAGGCTCTTCTTTGGACACAACAACAACAGAAAATTGACTTAGACCCAGAGCAGCAGCTTTACACACCCAAGATAGTGGATATTGCTGCTGCTGTGATGGAGATGCATGGAGACATCTGAGGCTCTTCTTTGGACACAACAACAACAGAAAATTGACTTAGACCCAGAGCAGCAGCTTTACACACCCAAGATAGTGGATATTGCTGCTGCTGTGATGGAGATGCATGGAGACATCTGAGACTCTTCTTTGGACACAACAACAACAGAAAATTGACTTAGACCCAGAGCAGCAGCTTTACACACCCAAGATAGTGGATATTGCTGCTGCTGTGATAGAGATACATGGAGACATCTGAGGCTCTTCTTTGGACACAACAACAAAAGAAAATTGACTTAGACCCAGAGCAGCAGCTTTACACACCCAAGATAGTGGATATTGCTGCTGCTGTGATGGAGATGTATGGAGACATCTGAGACTCTTCATTGAACATGACAACAACATAAAATTGACTTAGACCCAGAGCAGCAGCTTTACACACCCAAGATAGTGGATATTGCTGCTGCTGTGATGGAGATGCATGGAGACATCTGAGACTCTTCTTTGGACACGACAACAACAACGGACTTTATTCAATGAGATCCACATCCAATGGAATCTTCACAAAAAGCCAAAGAGGTGTTTATGAATATTCGAAACTATTATAGACGCGTATGGTTCTTTTGAAAATTAAACAATTTCTACTGCCCTTACTGCAATGGAAAAATTAATAGGAGGGCCTGGCTTATCAGTGGTGAACCCTCCCAGCGATTTCGCCAGTTTAATCTACCATACCGCTGTTATATTGCATTTTTGGAACTTCCTTTTATAGTGATACTGATGCTGGACTCTTGGAATGGGTATTTTAGATTAACTATGGACATAAGCTTTGAGGACAGTAGAATTACATACAATTATAAATAAATAAATATATATATATATATAAAGAGGTGTTTAGCTGGCCAAATCTATGGGTAAAATATTTTGACGGTAGAGGTGACCTTCATTTTTTTTAGATCAATATCATCCTGGGGAAATGTTCATCTATAAGTGCATGGATGTTGTTGTCCCAATGTATCAACGGACGATGATGGTTCCATTACCTTGTGGGGAATGTGTTCGCATATTATATAGAGCATTGATTGTTACCTGATGTATGGCTGTTTCAGACTGTCCAAGCCATGACGGACCTGTACACCAAGTATCCCATCCTCTACGAGAAGGGAATGGCGGCCAGTTTCTATCCATGGATCATCTACATGGTAACTACATCCACCATCATCACCACGCTCTCGACCTAATCACGCGGCGTGTGTCCAGCTACGTAGGAGCGATCCTAAGATCGTGACTGCCCTGACATGGAGGCCACTCTTTGTAGGATACGAAGGCATCCCTGATGGTCCACCGCGGTTCACCTCCTGGCCGGCCCGTGCCATAGCTTCGCTGGTCGACCCCGCCTTCGAATGGTTCTTCCATCGCGCTCTGTGGTACATCACGGGTGTCTCGGCCGTCATGGTGCACAAGGACGTCATCTCTCAGTGAGTACCCTCTAGCTTGACTGATGTCCCGTAAAACCTGCCTTAAGTGAACATTGAGAGGGTCCAACTGTCTAGTCATCCCAGGGTGCATGCAGCTAACTACAGAGCCTTCTTTGCCTGTCAGACCGTTAAATACAGGTTGTAAAACGACATTTGAAATACTATCCCGCATGTGTTTCTTTTCAACGAAAAATTAAAAATTTATTTCAAGGAGAAATTACGATTATTTCTAACCTTTTGGATGAGGTATGAAAGGGTGAATGGTGAAGAGTAATGATAAACAGAAAAATAAAAGTGTCCAGGGATGGGAATCGAACCCACAGTATTCCGCTTACCGGGCAGATGCCATGTCCACTAGGCTACCCTGGACATATTTTTTCCGTTCGTAAATAATACATAAAGTAATTTATAATACAATATAATATAATGTGGCCTGTGATTGTAAAACGACATTCGAATTACTATCCCGCATGTGTGGGTTCGATTCCCATCCCGGACACTTTTATTTTTCTGTTTATCATTACTCTTCACAATTCACCCTTTCATATCTCATCCAAAAGGTTAGAAATAATCGTTATTTCTCCTTGAAATAAATTTTGAATTTTTCGTTGAAAAGAAACGCATGCGGGATAGTATTTCAAATGTCGTTTTACAATCACAGGCCGCATTATATTATATAGTCTTATAAAATACAGGTTGTGTAGAATCCAACATGATAGATGGTTAGAATTCTTTGATCACAATCAACAACAAGTCTCAAAGGATAAGTGGCTTCTTTTATTACCAACACTTCGAGCTTTCGGGTATAACGACCCTTCTAAAGGAAGAATGGTCGTTATACCGATACATTGATTCTGATGATCTTTGTTAGTCTACAATAGATTCAGAAAATCTTCACTACTATGGCACTGTATGTAGAAAGAACAAATGGTTCCCATCAACCAAGTATTATTCTGTACTAGACTGGTACTAGACGTTTCAGCGACATCGTTATCAAGGCTCTTAGTGACAGAGAGTTCACCGAAGTATTTGTGGTTAACATCTACTTATATATTTGCCTTATTCTGTCTGTCTGTCTGAAGCTCACGGATAGAATGCGCGCCCATTGGCCGCCAGCAAACACGTGACCTCCCTGCCCGCCCCCCTCTAGACAACCCTGTTATCAGCTGTGTGATACATACACCTGTCTATAGCGGCCATTCTAGACAACCCTGTTATCAGCAGTGTGTTACATCCACCTGTCTATACAGACCACCCTGTCTATAGCGGTCACTTTAGGCAACCCTGTTATCAGCAGTGTGATACATACACCTGTCTATATAGACCACCCTGTCTATAGCGGCCACTCTAGACAACCCTGTTATCAGCTGTGTGATACATACACCTGTCTATACAGACCACCCTGTCTATAGCGGCCACCCAAGACAACGTTTTTAAAATATATTCGCACTCGGGTAAAACCCGGGCGTTGCCCAGGCCATTCGTCTAGTAATATATAAGAACGTAACCATAAACTTGGTTTGAAACAAAATTAGGACGCATCTCTAATAAATCTAAATAGTTCTAGCCATTTCTTACCACACGACGACACTTTCCCGGATATTCTTTATATCATAAAGGTTATTTGGTTCTTTTGAACAGAATGGAGGCAATTTACGACGAATGTAATGATATGGCACACACTATTCTTCAGCTGGATTCTCAATGATAAGGATAGGTTTTCTTCATTCCCCGACAAATGCATGTGCAGGGAGTACGCCAAGATGTAGCACACACTATTCCTGAGCTGGATTATCAATCATAAAGAGGTGTTCTTCATACACCGACAAATGCGTGTGCAGGGAGTACGCCAAGATGTAGCACACACTATTCTTCAGCTGGATTCTCAATGATGAGGTTTTCTTCATTCTCCGACAAATGCGTGTGCAATTAGTACGCCAAGATGTAGCACACACTATTCCTGTGAGCTGGATTCTCAATGATAAAGAGGTGTTCTTCATGCACCGACAAATGCGTGTGCAGGAAGTACGCCAAGATGTGGCACACACTATTCTTGTGAGCTGGATTCTCAATGATAAAGAGGTGTTCTTCATGCATCGACAAATGCGTGTGCAGGAAGTACGCCAAGATGTGGCACACACTATTCTTGTGAGCTGGATTCTCAATGATAAAGAGGTGTTCTTCATGCATAGACAAATGCGTGTGCAGGGAGTACGCCAAGATGTAGCGCACACTATTCCTGAGCTGGATTCTCAATGATAGAGAGGTTTTCTTCATGCACCGACAAATGCGTGTGCAGGGAGTACGCCAAGATGTAGCGCACACTATTCCTGAGCAGGATTCTCAATGATAGAGAGGTTTTCTTCATTCAATGCGTGTGCAGGGAGTACGCCAAGATGTGGCACGACCGGCAAATCTACCTCCTGGCTTGGACTCCCAACCATCCGTTGGAGAAACAGTTCCTCACCGACCTGGTCAACATCCCCATCATCACCGACACCCTCCATTGACATCTCAGTCTAGAACAACTTGAAGCATTCCCTCGCGTTGTTGGCTTCATCTCTCACTTTGTGTTGTTTATTTATTGACAAATAAAAACCTTTTTTTAAAAGGAAATATAGTGTTTTATATATTTTTATCCTATTGCACTTATTTTACATCATTAAAAAATAGACTGGTGATCTGAAACCCCTTCAAAAACAACTCGAAATTACATCTGCGTGTGGCGTAAAGATGCCATTTCAGAACGTTTTTTTTTTTTTGCTTATCCCTAGTACATGTGGTACAGGCTATGATAATCATGGTGGGTAGAAATATGCGACTGCTTTTACTGTAAGTGCATCACATGTGTAGACATGTGAAAAGCAGCTCGACTTTGCACTTACAGTGTGCCAGAGCCCTGTTTGGTTACTTGCACTCGCTGGTGGGATTGGACTTTTACAAGTAACGGGGGCCATTGAGAACGTAATAGGTATAGGTGGTTCGAAAATGTTTCAACGGCGATACCAGCCTTGGGGATGAAGAGGGCTGTGGATGTCCTTCGATGATTGACGAAGACCATTTAAAGTCATCAATCGAGGCGGACACAAACAATCTACACGAGAAATAGCTGAAGATCTCAATGTTGACCACTCTACAGTTGTTCGCCATTTGAGACAAATAGGAAAGGTGAAAAAACTCGACAAATTGGTATTCTACCAATCGAGTGAAAATGATAAAAATCGCCGTTTTGAAGTGTCTTCGGCGTTACTTCAATGAAACAAGAATGAGCCTTTTCTCAAACGTATTGTCACCTGTGAAAAATGGATCCTCTATGACAACCGGCGACGTTCAGCGTAATGGTTAAACCATGACGCAGCTCTGAAACACTTCTCAAAGCCCAAATTGCACTAAAAGAAGATTATGGTGACTGTTTGGTGTCTAGAGCAGGCTTGATTCATCACAGCTTCCTAAATCCTGGTGAAACAATCACAGCAGTGAAGTATTGTCAGCAAATTGATTAAATGCAACAAAAACCTAACCTCATCTGCCCCGGATTGGTCAACAGAAAAGGGCCTATCCTTCTCCACGACAATGCCAGACTCCACGTCTCAATGATCACGTGACAAAAGCTGAATGAGATAGGCTAATAAACTCTTGATCACCCACCATACTCACCAGACATCTCACCTATCGAACACCATTTTTCAGAAACCTCACTAACTTCCTGGGAGGGAAATGCTTCACAAATCAAGGCGATGCCGAAACAGCCTTTAATGATTTCATTGCCTCTAGAACTTCAAAATTTTATCAGAATGGAATAAACCAGCTAAATTCCCGTTGGCAAGGTTGTATAGATTCCAATGATTTTCACTTTAATTAATAAAGTCTTGCTTTTTTTTTAATCGAGTTATTGCATTTAAAAGTTACCGTCAAAAATGACCATTATTATTTTTGCACTCGCCTAATAGTGGATAATGGATCGTAAGCATATAGAGAGACAATGGCAACATACTTTTATTGACGTCTTTTCAATACAGGTAAAGTGCACAGTCCGCAAAATAAATAAATAAATAAAAGTATATCTAACTATGTTCAATGTACATACCGCCTCAGCTACCGCTGCAGAGTTTGGTGGAGAATCACCAGCGGGTCTCCAGCGACACCAAGTATTTCGTGATCTACGAAGAATACGTAGATCGCGTGTTTCGCCGCTGAGAAGATGGTGATGGTGCCCACTGCGAAGACCCATGTCCTCTCATGATACTGCAATCCTGGGGGAGAAGCTAGTCGAGAGGACACAATTCATCCTGTCACACTAACAAACTTAAGTGTTTGGAATCTTCCATATGACGCTAGAAAGATTTCTGGATGAGATAAAGAACGCAAAATTCCAATACTTAGTTTAAACGATAGATAAAACACAAATTCTCTAGATCATATCAAATGTAGCTGCCAAGGTTATCAACATAATATTTTTCACATCATTTTTACATATTCAAACTATCCATTCCTTAAATATATACACACACAAAAGCCTTTATTAGGGACTTGCCCCATACAGATTCTCCCAATTGGGTAAGGTAATAATCATCTTGTGTTATTTACATAGGTAGTGAAATATAAATTGAACTGGCTTTACTCTTCATCTCAAAGTCATTCACTTGTTGACTGGTCCTTACATAATGAGGATCTCAAAAATTTATAGTAAGCTATTGCATTAGATTTGTTTGCTGGTATTTTTGAAAGCAATACGTAGGGTGAAGTGTTGGTACATTTAATTTGTTGATATAGGGCCTTCCTCTCTACATCAAGGGCTGTACAATTAAGCAGGTAATCGGGGAGTTCTTCAGTAATTTCCTTGTCACACAGTGTACATTCCTTAAATATACATCACATATTACAGTAGAACCTCCCTGTAAAGGACACCTAATTGCAAAGTCAAAGTGTCCTTTAGGGAGAGAGGTGACCTCTTACCGGAGAGTTGCTAAATAGTAAAAAAAGCTAATTTTGCAAATGAAAACTGTCTTTAATAGAGAGGTGTCTTCTAGTGCGAGTGTCCTCTCATGGAGGTTCTACTGTATATATAAAAATGCATACATTATACACCTATCCCCCGATTTACACGGTACTTGTTTTACACGTTTTCGCTTTTACACGGTTTTCCAAATAAGTGTTTTTTGTTTTTATCGCACTATACTAAATGCTACTGTGATTGAACACATGCGCTATGTACACATCTCACGAGGAATCCCGAGCTTATGTGCTGACTTTGCTGCACACGCACACTGTGTCTGTATTTCTAATTAAAAAAAATAATAATTTTCGATTAAAAAACGCGTTTTTCTCAGGAACGTATCTACCGTGTAAATCGGGGGATAGGTGTATACAAATTCAACAAAAAGCTTTATTAAGACCTTTTATTCTTATACAGATTCTCCAAGCATATATGTAGAATACATGCAAGAAAAAAACAGAAATAGTACCTTAATAGTAATATGAAATTTATATACAGGAAAAGTAATTAAGACAATTAAACTAATAAGTAGATTACTCTGGGTAAATTGGAGGAAAAGAAATTTATTATACATGGATTTACCACGGATTCTCTGCAAATGAATATTTATTATTATTATTATTATTTTGCTTATCCCTAGTACACGTGGAACAAGCCATCAAAATCATGGTGGGTAAAATTTGGCGACTGCTTTTACTGTAAGTGCACCACATGTCTACACATGTGAAAAGCAGTTCGGCTTTGCACTTACCAATGTGCTAGAGCTCCGTTTGATTACTTGTACTCGCTGGTGGGGTTGGACTTTTGCAAGATTCGGGGGCTACTGGAGCATTTTTTTTTTCTGAAAAAAGTGCCTAATGCGGGAATAGAACCCGGGTCTAAGCGGTGAAAACCAACGGTTTAGACCATCCTTCCACCCACCCCCTAGAAAAAAAGTTCCCAATATACGGGATTCGGATCGTGGCGGTTGAAAACCAACAGTTTAGACTACTCACCTACCAACCCACCTTAGCAAATGAAGATAAAAAGCTAATCACAATCAATATTGATAATAAAATGTATATACATGAAAACCTAATTAAGACAATTAAGCTCTATATACATATCATATACAAATTCTAAATCCATTCAAAAGTCATTTATATCATTTAAGATAGGTCCAACTTCAGAAAACTATATTTCAAAGGAAAATTCATCTTTCAAAAAAAGTTTAACCGATAGAGAGGCCATAGTGACAGTTTAATTAGATGGGGAATTGATTAATTGCTTGTTCGAATCTGATCAAATTGGGAAAATCAACGGAGAAGTTTCTTTTATAAATTCTCTTTTTACCGACCTTAGTGCAAATAAGAGGGAAACTTAAGATAACTTAATGTAATAACTTGTGTCGCGGTCTCACGCAATTCTGGCCTTAACTACCCGTTTCATGATTTTTCTGGATGCCTTAATGACCAATCTTTTGGTCGTTGAGGTACAGCTTGCACCACGCTGATGAGGGCCAACAGCCCGAAACGCGTCCGTGGTTAGCTTTTCTTGATTAATCAAGAATGGGTATTTGGCCAATTCTGGAATAATTAAAAATCAACGAGAATAGTTGATATTTATTCCGATAGATGGCGCAAGCCATCAGAAACTTTCAGTTGCACGATAAGGAGATGCCTTTTTCTTAATTTAAGATAACTTAGTTCATCAATGGTGAACATCCGTTTTAGTTTCGTCAAACGAATATCTCCAAGTTCGTTCTTATATTGCATTAGATTGATTGCATTATATTAAACAATTAAACTTTTTTTAAACAATTAAACAATTGAACAATTAAGAAAAGGGGCATCTCCTGATCGTGCAACTGAAAGTTTCTAATGGCTTGCGCCATCTATCGGAATAAATATCAACTATTCTCGTTGATTTTTAATTATTCCAGAATTGACCAAATACCCATTCTTGATTAATCAAGAAAAGCTAACCACGGACGCGTTTCGGGCTGTTGGCCCTCATCAGCGTGGTGCTAGCTGTACCTCAACGACCAAAAAGGCTGGTTTTTGGGGCATCCTGAAAAAAATCCTTGCCCAATTCTGGAGTAATTAAAAATCATCAACGATTAGTAGATATTTATTCCGATAGATGGCGCAAGCCATCAACAACTTTCAGTTGCACAACCAGGAAATGCCTTTTTTCTTAATTTATCTACCTGATCCAAATACAAATTAACTTTTGTACTGTTTTTCAAATTAAACAATTTTCATCGATCGGTAAAATATTTATGATATCATTATATTAATTAAACACACAAACACACACAAAGCTTTATTAAGACCACCGGTCATATACAGATTCACCACAGGAAGAAATAATAGATGGAGCTCCTATACTCCAGGCAGCACAGCACCCAACAACAGCCTACAGGTCCGACGCATGTCCAATAGCCACACGTTCCTTTGTGCATAAGTTAAGGTTAGCGAATCACTGAACAGGCTAGTGTGGAATCAGCCGCGTTCTAGTCTTCGCTTTCCTCGTCCAAAAGGACAATTGAGCTCTATATACAAATTCTAAATGCATTCAAAAGTCATATCATTTAAGATAGGTGCATACGTCATGGTTAGCGAATCACTGAACAGACTAGTGTGGAATCAGCCACCTTCTAGTCTTCGCTTTTCTCGTTCAAAAGGACAATTGAGCTCTATATACAAATTCTAAATGCATTTTCAAATGTCATATCATTTAAGATAGGTGCATACGTCATGGTTAGCGAATCACTGACTAGTGTGGAATCAGCCGCGTTCTAGTCTTCGCTTTCCTCGTCCAAAAGGACAATTGAGCTTTATATACAAATTCTAAATGCATTCAAAAGTCATATCATTTAAGATAGGTGCATACGTCATGGTTAGCGAATCACTGACTAGTGTGGAATCAGCCGCGTTCTAGTCTTCGCTTTCCTCGTCCAAAAGGACAATTGAGCTCTATATACAAATTCTAAATGCATTCAAAAGTCATATCATTTAAGATAGGTGCATACGTCAAGGTTAGTGTATCACTGAACAGACTAGTGTGGAATTAGCCGCGTTCTAGTCTTCGCTTTCCTCGTCCAAAAGGACAATTGAGCTCTATATACAAATTCTAAATGCATTCAAAAGTCATATCATTTAAGATAGGTACATACGTCAAGGTTAGCGAATCACCGTTCTAGTCTTCGCTTTCCTCGTCCTAATAGACCACGGCATTCGGCGATTCATTTCCTCCGAACGGTGACTGTGGCCTTGTTATATGAATTAAACAATACCACACAGATTTCTGAATATGAGTTTCTTTTTATCTTATTAACATAGTCTCAAGATTTCGGACATCTTTTCCTTTCTATAGGAAAACATGTACAAATGAATAAAACGCCGCCTGATGCCAAACTACTTGTATTACATTGACATCAGGCGGCGTTTTATTCGTTTATTTATGTTCTCCTGTAGATGGACAGAGATTCCTGAAACCTTGAGACTGCTTTCATAAGATAAAAATAAATTAATTTCCAGAAACCTGTGGTATTGTTTAATTCAAGAATTCCTATGTTCAACCCAACTTCTATAACGTTCAATTTTTTACTGGACACGGTGATTTCAACACATATTTGTTTAGAATTGGCAAAATTGGTTCACCTGCATGCACTTGTGGAAACGAACAACAAACCCCTGAACACCTTCTGATAAACTGTCCATTAACTTCTGATCTAAGGGAAGAAAACCAACTTTACCTGACTAATACAAAACAAGTTGCTTGCGCGCGCAATAAAGACCAATACATTAAGTTTAATAGATTCTGCAGGATGTATATTTTGAGGCGAAAGTGTTGACTGTACATATTTCAAGCTACTATTTATAATTACTATATGCAAAATTTGACATCGAACGTTTAATTTTCATGCTTCCCAATGTTCAATTGTATTAATTGTATATAATTTAAAATATACACGCAATTATCCAAATTGTGGATATGGCGTGTCTCTCCCAACTGTTAAATAAATAAATAATGTCTAGGAAATTTTCTTAAAAATTCAATTGATTGAATTATATATAGTGTGTATTACCATTAAATTCTATCATATTTTAGTGATGAAATAATTAGCAAGTCGTATGGCAATCAAAAACAATTTAATAAGTGAGATAAGTTTAACTAACTCAATATCTACAAAAATTATATAAATACAAGCATCAGAGTCATCAACAATCAATTCTGTTATCGTTTGCTTTTGTGAATGGAATAAATACCCAAATAGGGCCATTTCTTATAGGCATCAGTGGTAGAATGCTCGCCTGCCACTCGGGCGGCCCGGGTTCGATTCCCGGCCGATGAAATTTTTTTTACAATTTTTAAAACTCATTTATATTATTATCTTATATATAAAAGTCAATGCCTGTTGTCTGTTTCGCGATAAACTCAAAACTACTGAACCAATTGGTACCAAATTTTGCATGTCGCTTTTTATAAATCCGTATTGCTATTCTATGGCACTTCTACCATTTATTATTGATGTTATTTCAGTATGAAGGAAATTGCATTCGGGGGAATTCTCGGGCGAAGCCGGGTCATTCGTCTAGTA
Source organism: Cordylochernes scorpioides (assembly GCA_030710605.1). Lineage (NCBI taxonomy): Eukaryota > Metazoa > Arthropoda > Arachnida > Pseudoscorpiones > Chernetidae > Cordylochernes > Cordylochernes scorpioides. Next base: position 488,065 of record CP092880.1, read on the forward strand.
GTTTTATATTCTGAAAATAGAGCAATCCATAAATAAATCTTTAATTAAAAAGGCATATATTGGATCGAAATATCATTTATTTTACCAATATTTCAGTTGGCTGAACGCCAACCTTTATCAAGGTATTATATCATTTTAAAGTGTTATAAAACCTTGATAAAGGTTGGCGTTCAGCCAACTGAAATATTGATAAAATAAATGATATTTTGATTCAATATATGTCTTTTTAATTAAAAAAAAAGTTTTATATCTCTCTCAAATTTACATATTTTGTATTTTTACAATAAACAAATGACAATGGATATATTTACATGAAGTAATTTTATTTATTCTTTTTCAAATAATTTCTAGGTAACTGTTTCTCACAAAAGTGGAAAAGTCAAATTGCTTTTCACATGAGATGCATTTACAGTAAAAGCAGTCATCATTATTACCCAGCATGATTATCATGGCCTATACCACGTGTACTAGGGATAATAATAAATAAGCTCTTGTAGTTTAATCCGTGCTGCTTTACAAGCGAGGCTGGGCAGTACACATGAAGCGAGCCACGCGAGGCCAATGTTTTTCAAACCCACTGTGATAGCATCCCGATGAAGGAAGAGATCGATGCAGCAGTAAGATTCCTGACCGATTTGATCGTACAACTCAACAGACATTTGTCCCAGGAGAAGATGGAACAGTTCCAAGCCCGACTTACCGCATTACTATCTCGCAAATACGATGGCCATTGGTATCCTGCTGATCCACCACGCGGACAAGCTTACCGCTGTCTTAGGATCAACCAGACTGACCGTCGTGAGCCCCTGCTGGTCAGAGCCTCCGAGGAATCAGGTCTGTGCTACTCTGACATCAAGTTACCGCTGGAGCTAACAGTCTGGATTGATCCTGGTGAGGTGATCTGTCGTTTCGGTGAGAATCGCGGCTCCTATTGCAACGTAGCGACCTTCAAGGACGGCAAGATGGAGAATTTCATTGATCATATCAACATTGAAGAACTGGAGAAGACGATGGAAGCGGTAAGCGAAGCAAGTTACTCATCACGTCGCTTCAAGGCGGATGCTGAGCCGTCCTTCAAAGGTCCGGAGATTCATCCTCCCAGGAAAACCTACGCTGAGATCTGCACCTGCGGTAAAGTAGTCACCAGCGCACGAAAGAAAACAAAATAACCAGCTAGAAACAAAATAAACCTTAATAATATTCCTCCGCGAAACGCTGCTACTCAAACACAAATATAAGTTAAACATGATTGAGGGATTTATTTATTTATTTCAATTTTAAAGCGCTATATCTCCCTAAGGACACTTTCTTTTGGAGCTAAGTCGGCCTGCCACTGAGTAGTGCTCCCAGTCTTAATGACATCCTAGAAGCAGATGTCCTCCCAGACCTTTCGGTCCACAAGCTGGCATGCGAAGCATGCCCTTCGCTGCTATCTTGTTCAACTCATAAGTCTTAATGATAAAGGCAGACTCATTCTACTTCACCCAGCCATGATGGTTGAAAGAAGAGATCTACCACTGTATGTAATCAATGTGAGAACGGCCGTCTCTTTCCTTGCAATGCACAGAGAAGTCTCTGCACCATTTAGCAGCAGTCTCTGCCATCTAGAAGTTCCTGAGGTAGAAGAAATCACCTTTCAAAAATTTAGAAATTCCATCCGAAGCTCCAAGTGGCATGTCTAAAGCTGATGTTGTGGTAACCTGAATCTGCTAGTTTACAAAACGATCGTTATATTGTGAACAAGTTTAAGGGTTATTTGAACAGGATATACATATAGAGAGAAACGATAAACGTAAGATACTACAAGTATTTTTATTTATTTATTTTTTGTTACAAAAGAACGAAGTCCAAAGGACTATTGTGCTGTGCTAGTATTATTTACATATATATGATTAATTATTTACACGATGGATAATACTTACCTGGCATCGGTGTCACGGAGCTCAAGATTCCCGTGCCCTCAGGAGAGGCCTTTCCATTGCACTTTGGAATGGCTGACCCTGACCACTTTCCCAAATCGGGATAGCTGGGGTGCGACAGTCATGAACCGGGATTGAATCCCGCGTTTAAATTTTGTTTAATATGTGAATAACCTTCACATATTATTCATTGTTCAATTATCATGAACTAGGTTGCTCTTGCTGAGCGGTACCTATTTATGTGATTTGAACCAGACACGATGGATTAGTAGTGTTTTGTAAATTATTGTACAAATAGTTCTAAACTTAACAAAGTTCTCATAAGAGATAGAGTATATACACAAAGAGAATTTGGTAATGTTTCAAAGTATCTACATACAATTTGATTAGTCAGAGGGCAAGTTAAAAGAAGATGCTCTGGTGATTCAACATCTAAGCGGCATTCACATGTTGGATCATTGACAACATTCAGTTTGAATAGGAAACTTAAGAAGGGTCCTTTGCCTGTTAAGAATAAAGTAGTGAAATTATCAGAAGAAATGAAATTTGGGACAGCAATTGGAAATAATTTCTTGAACAGTTCATTAGATTGAGAAAGATAAAACTTAAATTTTAGATCCAGATTTAATTCTTTTTGAAGGGGTTTTTTGAGTGTTCGATCTGTGAGGGAATTTGTCATATTATACTTTGTTTGTAATAATTCAAGATAATCGGACAGTAAAGGAGTTTTCGCTAGTATATGTGTGATGTAAGAAGATGAAGTCCTATAAGCATGAATGCATCTAATAAGAATTTGATATTGTATAGAGAGAATTCAACTTAGATCTTTTTGCTGCAGTGATAAAAGGAAACCAAATATTTGATGCATAGCTTATTACACAAAATAAAAAAAGTCTACACAAAGACCATAGTCAACCTGTAAGCCACACAGACCACAACTGTCCACACAACAACCTACAGGTGAATCACAACAGACCACACTAGATTTAACTCACAACAAACCAAATCAGTCCATACAATAGTCTTCAGGAAGGCCACAACAAACCACACAATAACTTAGATGTAAACCCACAACAGACCACACCAGTTCACACAAAAGGTAGGGCTGGGTGGTGGAATTGAGGACCCCCCATCGCCTGGAAGAGGACACTAGTACGGTGGGGAAGACTCCCGGCTGAAAATTTAAATTTGTAAATATTAAATTCTTCTTTAAATTATTATATATTAAGTCAACATAGCCTAGCTGCGAAAGTTTTAGACTTTAGAACCTAATGTCCCTGGTTTGAGCACACTTTTCTCTATCTTTTTATTTTCTCTAATTATTTTTGTGATCTCATTTTGTAAATATTGACTGAGTTGTCAATAAATTTGTTTTAATTGAGGGGTCCTCAATTGGCACAACAGATCACAACAGTCTACTGGTAAGTCACAACAGACCGCACGATAATCTACATAAAGGCCATAACAGATCACAACAGTCCACACAACAGTGTACAGATAGGTCACAAAAGACCGCACAGAAACCACAACAGTCCATTCAACCGACCACATGATGTGAACCCTAAAAGTCCCCATGTAGACAAAACAACAGTCTACAGGTAAGTCACAACAGATCTCTGCAGTCCACACAAGTCTACAGATAGATCACAAAAGACCGCACAGAAACCACAACAGTCCATTCAACCGACCACATGATGTGAACCCTAAAAGTCCCCATGTAGACACAACAGCCCCCATGTAGACAAAACAACAGTCTACAGGTAAGTCACAACAGATCACAGAAGTCCACACAAGTCTACAGATAGGTCACAAAAGACCGCACAGAAACCACAACAGTCCCCATGTAGACAACACAATAATCTACAGGTAAGTCACAACAGATCACTGCAGTCCACACAAGTCTACAGATAGGTCACAAAAGACCGCACAGAAACCACAACAGTCCCCATGTAGACAACACAATAATCTACAGGTAAGCCATAACAGATCACAGAAGTCCACACAAGTCTACAGATAGGTCACAAAAGACAGCACAGAAACCACAACAGTCCCCATGTAGACAACACAATAATCTACAGGTAAGTCACAACAGATCACTGCAGTCCACACAAGTCTACAGATAGGTCACAAAAGACCGCACAGAAACCACAACAGTCCCCATGTAGACAACACAATAATCTACAGGTAAGTCACAACAGATCACTGCAGTCCACACAAGTCTACAGATAGGTCACAAAAGACCGCACAGAAACCACAACAGTCCCCATGTAGACAACACAATAATCTACAGGTAAGTCACAACAGATCACTGCAGTCCACACAAGTCTACAGATAGGTCACAAAAGACCGCACAGAAACCACAACAGTCCCCATGTAGACAACACAATAATCTACAGGTAAGTCACAACAGATCACTGCAGTCCACACAAGTCTACAGATAGGTCACAAAAGACCACACAGAAACCACAACAGTCCCCATGTAGACAACACAATAATCTACAGGTAAGTCACAACAGATCACTGCAGTCCACACAAGTCTACAGATAGGTCACAAAAGACCGCACAGAAACCACAACAGTCCCCATGTAGACAACACAATAATCTACAGGTAAGCCATAACAGATCACAGAAGTCCACACAAGTCTACAGATAGGTCACAAAAGACAGCACAGAAACCACAACAGTCCCCATGTAGACAACACAATAATCTACAGGTAAGTCACAACAGATCACTGCAGTCCACACAAGTCTACAGATAGGTCACAAAAGACCGCACAGAAACCACAACAGTCCCCATGTAGACAACACAATAATCTACAGGTAAGCCATAACAGATCACAGAAGTCCACACAAGTCTACAGATAGGTCACAAAAGACCGCACAGAAACCACAACAGTCCCCATGTAGACAACACAATAATCTACAGGTAAGTCACAACAGATCACAGAAGTCCACACAAGTCTACAGATAGGTCACAAAAGACCGCACAGAAACCACAACAGTCCCCATGTAGACAACACAATAATCTACAGGTAAGCCATAACAGATCACAGAAGTCCACACAAGTCTACAGATAGGTCACAAAAGACCGCACAGAAACCACAACAGTCCCCATGTAGACAACACAATAATCTACAGGTAAGCCATAACAGATCACAGAAGTCCACACAAGTCTACAGATAGGTCACAAAAGACCGCACAGAAACCACAACAGTCCCCATGTAGACAACACAATAATCTACAGGTAAGTCACAACAGATCACTGCAGTCCACACAAGTCTACAGATAGGTCACAAAAGACCGCACAGAAACCACAACAGTCCCCATGTAGACAACACAATAATCTACAGGTAAGCCATAACAGATCACAGAAGTCCACACAAGTCTACAGATAGGTCACAAAAGACCGCACAGAAACCACAACAGTCCCCATGTAGACAACACAATAATCTACAGGTAAGTCACAACAGATCACTGCAGTCCACACAAGTCTACAGATAGGTCACAAAAGACCGCACAGAAACCACAACAGTCCCCATGTAGACAACACAATAATCTACAGGTAAGCCATAACAGATCACAGAAGTCCACACAAGTCTACAGATAGGTCACAAAAGACCGCACAGAAACCACAACAGTCCCCATGTAGACAACACAATAATCTACAGGTAAGTCACAACAGATCACTGCAGTCCACACAAGTCTACAGATAGGTCACAAAAGACCGCACAGAAACCACAACAGTCCCCATGTAGACAACACAATAATCTACAGGTAAGCCACAACAGATCACTGCAGTCCACACAAGTCTACAGATAGGTCACAAAAGACCGCACAGAAACCACAACAGTCCATTCAACCGACCACAGTCCCCATGTAGACAACACCACATGTAGACAACAGCCCCCATGTAGACAACATGTCGACCACCACAGCACGTAGATCCAGGTGCGGACCCCACCCCCGTATAAAAAGCCGCGCCACTAATTGCGCACATTGATCATGGTGGCGCCAGACCGCGGCGCCGGAGGGACACCCCTTCTCCCACTGGATTAACTTGCGGGTAAACAACTTCCGAGAACTTTTTTCTCTCGCAGTGGTTGTTCTTTTTTTTTAACTCCTGCTTCTTCTTTATTGTCGGTTTCTTATTAAAAATTATTGCCCTCATAGATCATGGAAACAGTTTTTTTTTTGTTTCCTTCGTTATTTTGTAATACTCAAAACGAATCTTGATTGTTATCTTGAAGAACGTTCCCCGGCTCATCTATTTACTTATCTATTGGGGGGTTTAAACACTTTTTACAAAAAGAAACGTCCCGCTGTAATTGCTTCTTTTCAACCCCATTTCTAACTTCTCTAAACGCCCCGCCCCAGATTGGAGGACTTTAGTTTCTCGATTGGATAGTTCCTGTGTTGACAAAATACAGATTATCACCCACTATAGCCATTCACCGTTTTTTTATTTGCTTATCCCTAGTACACGTGGTACAGGCCATGATAACCATGGTGGGTAGAAGTAGGTGACTGCTTTTACTGTAAGTGCACCACATGTCTACACATGTGAAAAGCAGTTTGACTTTTGCACTTACAAATGTGTCAAAGTCCCATTTGGTTACTTACACTCGCTGGTGGGGTTGGACTTTTGCAAGAATCGGGGGCCATTGGGGCTTTTTTTTTAAATCAGGAAAGAGTGTCCAATGCGGGAATCGTAGCGGTCGAAAACCAATGGTTTAGACCATTTTTCCATCGACCCCATTCACCGTGATCACCATGTCTCATACCCAACTTAAAAATTGGAAGACACCAAGTTCCATCCTTCAAAATCCTTGTCTTCTTCTTTTTATCAGGATGTAGGTCATTCCATTCCTTTTCATGAAGCCATTGGTCTTCATTTTTCTTTATCTTTCCACTTTGCTGTTTCATATCCTTCCCAGATAAAACCAAATCATCTCTCGAAGAGCCTTTCAGAACCTGGGCAGTGTATATATTACACTCATGGATAAAAATTATGGAATTGGAAAGTCTTCATGCCGCCGGTTGTCTGCTTTTTTGAAGTAGACAGAGATAATTTTTGTTCACAATTGGTTATCTCGTGTGTCTTCAAAAAAAGGTCACGGTAATATCTTTCAGAGTTTTTGTCTGAATCCCGATATACATGCTAAAAGGTACAACTTCTTTAAGTTTTGTCCATGAGTGTATCTTTCATAGTTATTTTCTGAATCCTGATATACATGCTAAAAGGTACAACTTCCTTAAGTTTTGTCCATGAGTGTATCTTGGAGAGTTATTGTCTGAATCCAGATATACATGCTAAAAGGTACAAATTCCTTAAGTTTTGTCCATGAGTGTATCTTTCAGAGTTATTATCTGAATCCCGATATACATGCTAAAAGGTACAACTTCCTTAAGTTTTGTCCATGAGTGTATCTTTCAGAGTTATTGTCTGAATCCCGATATACATGCTAAAAGGTACAACTTCCTTAAGTTTTGTCCATGAGTGTATGTGAAATAAATTGGAATTAATTTAGCCGCACAAAATCGCATACACCAAATATTTCCTGAATTTTGAAAAGTCTAGAAGCTCGTCTATGGTCCCCCACCATTTCCATATTGAGAAGAATTAAATCCCTACCAGATGTTTATGGTTGAAAGCTCATTTTCTCTAAAAAAATGATTGCAGCGTTTTAATAAATCTGTCTTTACATACTCACCCAACTGGAGTAAATAGCGACGCCCTTTTTGAGAACTATCGGCCAACAACTATGTTTTCATTAATGAATGTAATTTGGTTCTGGTACATTGTCTTATTTAAGTATGTTCAGTAGTTTCGCTTTTTTATTGTTTGCTGCGTTTTGTACTTTTGGGGAACTACACTCATGGTCAAAACTTAAGGAAGTTGTACCTTTTAGCATGTATATCGGGATTCAGACAATAACTCTGAAAGATACACTCATAGACAAAACTTAAGGAAATTGTATCTTTTAGCATGTATATCGGGATTCAGACAATAACTCTGAAAGATACATTCATGGATAAAACTTAAGGAAGTTTTACCTTTTAACATGTATATCTGGATTCAGACAATAACTCTGAAAGATACACTCATGGTCAAAACTTAAGGAAATTGTACCTTTTAGCATGTATATCAGGATTCAAACAATAATTCTGAAAGATACACTCATGGACAAAACTTAAGGAAGTTGTACCTTTCAACATGTATATCGGGATTCAGACAATAATTCTGAAAGATACACTCATGGACAAAACTTAAGGAAATTGTACCTTTCAGCATGTATATCGGGATTAAGACAATAACTCTGAAAGATATTACAATGACCTTTATTGAAGACACATGAGATAACCAAATGTGAACAAAATTATTAGTGTCTCCTTAATAAAAAACAGACGACGGGCAACATTGAAGACTTTCAACTTGTTCAAGTTTTGTTCGTGAGTGTTTACACAAGCTGATATTGAGGATGTAAACACAAAGAAGAAGTGGCCCTGGAATTATGCAAATTTCAGAGTATATGCATCTCAAGACAAATCTCCGCAGCTAAAGCTTTCCGTCCTTGAAAAAGACGACAGTGGGTAGTCGAAACACATCAAGACACTTTAAGAAAGTATTGAGAGGTCTACAATTCGAATTACAACTCAATAAGTTATTCAAATAATGTGAAATGCGCATCCCCGTCGAGCATATGGAGTATAATACGAGGTGTGTTCAAAAAGTATCGCGACCTTTGAATTTTCGCGGGTTACGTATATTCGAATTTCGATCTTTTTGTGGCTTTATGTTGGTACTGATGTCTCTCACCTATGCCGACAAGCTCGGCCATTTTGAATGTTCACTTAATTGTTGACAGCTGCTTTGCTTGCAGGTGTTTTGGATCGTCTTCGATATTTACCTATTAAAAAAAATGGATCAAAGAACCTGTGTATCAAATTTTGTGTGAAAAACGAAATCAAGTGCGCGGATGCATTCCGAATGTTGACTGTGGCATACGGAGAAGCTACCTTGGACCGAAGCAACGTTTATCGGTGGTACAAAATGTTCTCAGAAGGCCGAGAAGATGTGAACGACGAAGAGCGTGCCGGACGCCCGAGCACTTCAACAACAGACGAAAAAATTGATAAAGTGGAGAAAATGATATTGGCCAATCGTCGAATCACCGTTAGAGAAGTTGCTGAGGACCTAAACATATCGATTGGCTCGTGCCATTCGATTTTTATCAATGATTTGGGCATGAGACGGGTCGCCGCGAAATTCGTACCAAAATTGCTCAATTGCGACCAAAAACAGCATCGCATGAACATTGCTAATGAGATGTTGGACTCTGTCCGCGACGACCCAAATTTGCTCCAGAGGGTCATAACTGGTGACGAAGCGTGGGTTTATGGTTATGACGTGGAAACCAAAGCTCAATCATCTCAATGGAAGCTGCCGCACGAACCAAGACCGAAAAAAGCGCGCCAAGTTCGGTCGAATGTAAAAGTTTTGCTGACAGTTTTCTTCGATTGCAGGGGCGTGGTGCATCATGAGCTCTTGCCACAGGGTAGAACGGTCAATAAGGAATATTACATGCAAGTTATGCGCAATTTGCGCGAAGCAATCCGCCAGAAACGCCCGGATTTGTGGAAGAACAAAAATTGGCTTTTGCACCACGATAACGCCCCTGCTCACACATCGTTGCTTGTGCGCGACTTTTTGGCCAAAAACAACACACTAATGATGCCGCAGCCACCGTATTCCCCATAACTGGCCCCCTGTGACTTTTTCTTGTTCCCTAAACTGAAGAGGCCCATGAAAGGACGACGTTACGCTACGCTTGGCGAGATAACGACGGCATCGAAGGAGGAGCTGAAAAAGATTTTTAAAAAAATGTTTTTTTTTGAAGTGCTTCGAAGATTGAAAAAAACCGTTGGCACAAGTGTATAATATCTCATAGGGATTACTTTGAAGGGGACAAAATAGGGATAAGTCGGTGGACGAGTGGGTAACCCCCTCGATTCCCGACAGTCATGAACCGGGATTGAATCCCGCGTTAAAATTTGTTTAATATGCGAATAACCTTCACATATTATTCAATGTTCAATTATCATGAACTAGGTTGCTCTTGCTGAGCGGTACCTATTTATGTGAATTTGAACCAGGACAAAATAGGTATTCATGAATAAATAAATAATTTTTGAAAAAACACAAAAGTCGCGATATTTTTTGAGCACACTTCGTATAAGAGGAGTAACTTGCAGGATGGATTTAACGGCGTGCTATAATTGGCGCTTCCTCTACATGGTAAACGGGAGAAGCAGCACAAGACTGCCCTGTAGTACAGTGTCGTGAGCCCCGAGCCGCTACGGTAACCGTGAACAGAGAACTGAAATGTGGCTGACTAACAGGGCAATGGTACCTTCCCTTTCCATGGGGACAAGACACCACCACCATAATTAGAGCTATTGTAGAATCATTGCAGGAATTTGTTGATCATTCAGAGGACATGTTGAAGAGTACACGACAAAGGTAGCAGTTCTATCAGAAAGATATTTTGAGAGGAACATAGTAATTGGGACTGAGAAGGGCCGATTGACCCACATGTCAGCTGATCCCACCTAGATGCATCCACGGTGCTGTGGCAGGGAAAGCTGGACCGTGAAAGTGTAGTAAATTTGAGGATGAAGCCAGAGCGACGTCAACATCGTGGGTCAACGCATTCACCGACATGCAGATCCACAATTATCATCTTTCGCCATTTTGTGGCATATACAGAACATCCTTAATGTCCCTATCTCAATAGAATTCATTTCACGACGATTTGTCTTAAGTATTCTGCATCCATTGTGTTTTTTTAAGAATCCCGCAGTACAAACGCAATCGCTTCCAATCGTACAGAACTAGAACGACAACGGAATGGTTCATGATCGTCCAGGTTTCTGAAATGATAGCTGACGACGTGTTGACAGGTGGAATACGACAGTATCTTTGGAACATTCTATCACGCGACAACGCGACATCATGGCTTGGAGGCGCCATCCCATAAGAAAGAAAGTCATATCTGAGATATATCACTACCTCCCAATGATACATGGATGATTTGCTGTGGCCAGTAACACTTCACTACCTGCAGAAATCCTGACTGGAAAGACATCTGGGCGACGTATACCTGGACGCCCGCCTACACGCTTCTTGGACCAATTAAAGGAACTCACTGGTTTGATGGTGGCCGAGATGGTACATTGAGCTCAAGACTGGTGTCGCTTCGTGTTTGGGAAGTAATACGTACAATGGGCCACAACGTTCGATCGCGAATAAAATTATTAATGTAATGTAACCTGAAGAAGATGCTCAATGCCATGTGACAGCCAAACTTGCACAGTTCGTATCAGGCTACATGTTGCTCAAAGCGTACAGATGCTTCCTGAAAAACATCTGGAACATGATTGGACTTTGCTGGAATATAGACGTATTCAGAAGACGTACTGTAGTGGCAAATGGTAGACAGGTAATGTAGTGGCCTCCTTTAGTATCCATACGCACATTGAATCTGTTTCAAGACAGGTAGCTTTGTATCCGTGGGGATCCTACAACATACTGAGCTGATATTGCTCTGTGTTATGTCTTTCATTTTGAAATAAAGATTACACTTAATGATGGTTGTAGTGTCTCTCTGTATTCCACATTTTTTCACCTTCTGGCCAATATCTCGTGTATATTTCATGTGAGGCAGTGTATTTGGAGAATGATAGGATAAACATCTATCATATTTAGAAAATAATTACCAAGATAACGCTCAAACAGAAAAGGTATTTTTTTTTAATGTGAACATTTAGAATATACGATTAAAAATCACTTGGTGAAAATACGACGTGACGAAGAGGCTGAAGGTCCGGTTTGAAACTAGCTATTAGAAAGCAAAACTGTACCAAATGGGCCATTAGAAAGTTAGATGAGACAAATAGATAGATAGAGTGACAAAACGTAATGACAATGGGCTGTTAGAGAGACTGGTGTGACATATGGGCTGTTAGAGAGACTGGTGTGACATATGGGCTGTTAGAGAGACTGGTGTGACATATGGGCTGTTAGAGAGACTGGTGTGACAAATGGGATGTTAGAGAGACTGGTGTGACAAATGGGCTGTTAGAGAGACTGGTGTGACATATGGGCTGTTAGAGAGACTGGTGTGACATATGTGCTGTTAGAGAGATTGGTGTGACATATGTGCTGTTAGAGAGACTGGTGTGACATATGTGTTGTTAGAGAGACTGGTGTGACATATGTGTTGTTAGAGAGACTGGTGTGACAAATGTGCTGTTAGAGAGACTGGTGTGACAAATGGACTGTTAGAGAGACTGGTGTGACATATGGGCTGTTAGAGAGACTGGTGTGACAAATGTGTTGTTAGAGAGACTGGTGTGACAAATGGACTGTTAGAGAGACTGGTGTGACATATGGGCTGTTAGAGAGACTGGTGTGACAAATGTGCTGTTAGAGAGACTGGTGTGACAAATGGACTGTTAGAGAGACTGGTGTGACAAATGGGCTGTTAGAGAGACTGGTGTGACAAATGGACTGTTAGAGAGACTGGTGTGACAAATGGGCTGTTAGCGAGACTGGTGTGACAAATGTGTTGTTAGAGAGACTGGTGTGACAAATGTGCTGTTAGAGAGACTGGTGTGACAAATGGGCTGTTAGAGAGACTGGTGTGACAAATGGACTGTAAGAGAGACTGGTGTGACAAATGGGCTGTTAGAGAGACTGGTGTGACAAATGGACAGTTAGAGAGACTGGTGTGACAAATGTGCTGTAAGAGAGACTGATGTGACAAATGTGCTGTTAGAGAGACTGGTGTGACAACTGGGCTGTTAGAGAGACTGGTGTAACAAATGGGCTGTTAGAGAAAGTGATGTGACAAATGAGCTGTTTGAGAGACTGGTGTGACAAATGGGCTGTTAGAGACACTGGTGTGACAAATGGGCTGTTAGAGAGACTGGTGTGACAAATGGGCTGTTAGAGAGACTGGTGTGACAAATGGGCTGTTAGAGAGACTGGTGTGACAAATGTGCTGTTAGAGAGACTGGTGTGACAAATGGGCTGTTAGAGAGACTGGTGTGACATACGGGCTGTTAGAGAGACTGGTGTGACAAATGTGCTGTTAGAGAGACTGGTGTGACAAATGTGCTGTTAGAGAGACTGGTGTGACAAATGGGCTGTTAGAGAGACTGGTGTGACAAATGGACTGTAAGAGAGACTGGTGTGACAAATGGGCTGTTAGAGAGACTGGTGTGACAAATGGACTGTAAGAGAGACTGGTGTGACAAATGGGCTGTTAGAGAGACTGGTGTGACAAATGGACTGTTAGAGAGACTGGTGTGACAAATGTGCTGTAAGAGAGACTGATGTGACAAATGTGCTGTTAGAGAGACTGGTGTGACAAATGGGCTGTTAGAGAGACTGGTGTAACAAATGGGCTGTTAGAGAAAGTGATGTGACAAATGGGCTGTTTGAGAGACTGGTGTGATAAATGGGCTGTTAGAGAGACTGGTGTGATAAATGGGATGTTAGAGAGACTGGTGTGATAAATGGGCTGTTAGAGAAAGTGATGTGACAAATGGGCTGTTAGAGAGACTGGTGTGACAAATGGACTGTAAGAGAGACTGGTGTGACAAATGGGCTGTTAGAGAGACTGGTGTGACAAATGGACTGTTAGAGAGACTGGTGTGACAAATGTGCTGTAAGAGAGACTGATGTGACAAATGTGCTGTTAGAGAGACTGGTGTGACAAATGGGCTGTTAGAGAGACTGGTGTAACAAATGGGCTGTTAGAGAAAGTGATGTGACAAATGGGCTGTTTGAGAGACTGGTGTGATAAATGGGCTGTTAGAGAGACTGGTGTGATAAATGGGATGTTAGAGAGACTGGTGTGATAAATGGGCTGTTAGAGAAAGTGATGTGACAAATGGGCTGTTAGAGAGACTGGTGTGACATATGGGCTGTTAGAGAGACTGGTGTGATAAATGGGCTGTTAGAGAGACTGGTGTGATAAATGGGCTGTTAAAGAGACTTGTTTGACATATGGGCTGTTAGAGAGACTGGTGTGATAAATGGGCTGTTAAAGAGACTTGTTTGACATATGGGCTGTTAGAGAGACTGGTGTGACAAATGGGCTGTTAGCGAGACTGGTGTGACAAATGTGCTGTTAGAGAGACTGGTGTGACAAATGGGCTGTTAGAGAGACTGGTGTAACAAATGGGCTGTTAGAGAAAGTGATGTGACAAATGGGCTGTTTGAGAGACTGGTGTGATAAATGGGCTGTTAGAGAGACTGGTGTGATAAATGGGATGTTAGAGAGACTGGTGTGATAAATGGGCTGTTAGAGAAAGTGATGTGACAAATGGGCTGTTAGAGAGACTGGTGTGACATATGGGCTGTTAGAGAGACTGGTGTGATAAATGGGCTGTTAGAGAGACTGGTGTGATAAATGGGCTGTTAAAGAGACTTGTTTGACATATGGGCTGTTAGAGAGACTGGTGTGATAAATGGGCTGTTAAAGAGACTTGTTTGACATATGGGCTGTTAGAGAGACTGGTGTGACAAATGGGCTGTTAGCGAGACTGGTGTGACAAATGGGCTGTTAGAGAGACTTGTGTAACAAATGGGCTGTTAGAGAAAGTGGTGTGACAAATGGGCTGTTAGAGAAAGTGGTGTGACAAATGGGCTGTTAGAGAAACTGGTGTGACAAATGGGCTGCTAGAGAGACTGGTGTGAAAATATGCTGTTAGAGAGACTGGTGTGACAAATGGGCTGTTAGAGAGACTGGTGTGACAAATGGGCTGTTAGAGAGACTGGTGTAACAAATGGGCTGTTAGAGAAAGTGGTGTGACAAATGGGCTGTTAGAGAGACTGGTGTGACAAATGGGCTGTTAGAGAGACTGGTGTGACAAATGGGGTGTTAGAGAGACTGGTGTGACAAATGGGCTGTTAGAGAGACTGGTGTGATTAATGGGCTAATAAAGAGACTGGTGGGACAAATGGGCTGTTAGAGAGACTGGTGTGACATATGGGATGTTAGAGAGACTGGTGTGACATATGGGATGTTAGAGAGACTGGTGTGACATATGGGATGTTAGAGAGACTGGTGTGACATATGGGATGTTAGAGAGACTGGTGTGACATATGGGATGTTAGAGAGACTGGTTTGACATATGGGATGTTAGAGAGACTGGTGTGACATATGGGATGTTAGAGAGACTGGTGTGACAAATGTTTTCTTAGCGTGGAACTAAGGTTTGTTTAAAAAGACCCCTCCTTGTCTGGAGGAGGATTTTCTCTCAAAGTGAAGAAGCCTCCATCGATGTAATAATGTTTACATATAATAATCGGGTAATAAACACATATATGTGAATTGTTATAATGCATAAATAAAGGGAGAGGTACCTATTTTTTTGGTACATATCGTCGTGTGTTTCCTCTCTGGTTCTTCGCGACGACGCCGCATCTTCCCACAGGGGATAATCAACCCTCCCTCTGTTGCTTCAGCGCTGCCGCTCTACCCTGCAGATAGCCCAAAGCGCCTCTAAGAACCACATCTTACGTGGATCTCCTTTCTTCGGGCAGTATCTCTCGGCCTTACCACTGGTGGGAAGACACGAGACAAGAGCAGCTATTGTGATGTTGGAGAGGTAGTAACAACACCAATAGGAACCGGGAACAAGTCTACTCACCAACCTTTATTGTAATATTTCATCCACGTTTTACCCTAGAACTTGAATATAAGTCAACAGATATTTACAATAATCCTACAGCCAATACAAAGAGGTATTTACAATTATAAGCCCCAGAAAAACAGCAGTAGGTACTCTAGTCCAAGACTGGAAATTGGCTAAAGCGCCATCTATTAGCGAAGGTTGTAACTGTTCTTCTCGCAACGCCGATACTCGTAACACTGTCTACCCCTTAAACCGGATCGTCCCGATCTGGTCCAATCAATTCTGTCGCCTTGATAGCACATTTTTCTCGCCGGAGCCGCCCTTCTCGCTGGAGCCGCGGAGTCGCCCTTCTCTCCGGAGCCGCCCCTATCGATGGAGCCGCCCCTCTCGCTGGAGCCGCCCCTCTCGCTGGAGCCGCCCCTCTCGCCGGAGCCGCCCCTCTTTCGCTGGAACCTCCCCTCTCGCCGGAGCCGCCCCTCTCGCAGGAGCCGTCCCTCTCTCGCCGGAGCCGCCCCTCTCGCTGGAACCGCCCCTCTCGCTGGAACCGCCCCTCTCACCTGCACCGCTTCTCACGCCGGTATCGCTTCTCACGCCGAAACCTCTTCTTTCGCGGCACTTCTCGCCTTTGTAGAACGCCATTCTATTCAAATGCACCACCTTTGCCTTTGATTCGGAACTGCGCTGTACACGATTGTCATTGATCCTCTTGATGATCTTGTAGGGTCTTTCCCATATTGGCGTCAACTTTGGGGAAAGTCCATTCTTTCTTCTGGGATTAAATAGCCATACCAAATCGTTTTCTCTAAATCCCTCGTGGATCGCCCTTAAGTCGTAGCAAGTCTTCCCAAATGATGCTCCCACGTTGTATTGTCTCATTGCTCCTCTGGACCTAGTCTTTGGTCCGTTGCTTGCTGCACACTTGTCGCATTCTTTGCATCACCTTTTCACATCTTCGTGGCAAAACACCCAATAGAACCTCTCTCGAACTCTCTTCAAAGTTTTGGTTATACCGAAATAAACTCCTGACTCCGTCGTGTACTTCCCGTAGGACGTTGGAAATATCGACCTCAGGGACTACTAGCTACATGGTTTTACTCTTTCCAATCGACACTTTCCCAAACTCATTTCAGCAGTCCGTTTTCTATACAGAGATGTCCCATTATAAACACAACGCCTTTAGTGCGGGACTCTTGTTAGATATATTCTCCAATCTCGATCTTTTATTTCCCATTTCTTTCCATTCCAAGATAGAGCCAATGTTATGATCCCTGAAACTATCAGCGGTCCAGTCAGCGCCCGGCACAATGGTTGCCCCTCTTGATGTTACCTGACCTGACCCGGGATGGAAGCATACAGGTGCTAGGTTCTTCATAGTTAAAACTGTTCGAGAATCA